>SFZH01000106.1:0-65708 GCA_021234535.1 Stichopus chloronotus | reverse complement strand
GAAATTCAGTTCCTATACAAAGAGAAGATTGATGATGATGATGGTGGTGGTGATGGTGATGATGGTGATGATGATGATGGTGATGATGGTGATGATGGTGATGGTGATGATGATGATGGTGGTGGTGGTGATGATGCGGATATTCAACCATCAGAACTCAAGCAAATAATTCAGTCTTCATTTGGAAGTGCACAAATTTGTTCAGACGTTTTAGAGCGAAAAAACTCTTCCAATTTTGTAAGTTAACGAGTTTGCCATGGAAGAACAGAAGGCACCGGCATATCTCCTCTGAAGCTTACTTTCTGAGCCTGGGAAAGGCAATATGCCCGGTGGGGGGGGGGGGGGGCTTTCATTTAAACATTCTCTGTACACTCCGCGCCAACAGATGGTGAACTTATCTGTTTTAATGGTCTTCCCACAATTCTCAGTCCATCCCTAGCCCAAAAACTTGGTACGTGAGTCACTGGAGTAGAGGCATACCTTTCGATAGCTATAGTATAGCAAGGCTGAGTTCCACTCGAGGCCCGCTCATTCATGTCCCAGAGCCCACAAATTCACGAATTCCGTCTCTGGGGAGCAAGTTCAGTCTGTTGAGAATTGACCCACTGCAAACAACTCTTATGTGATCTCAACGGTCACCGAATCTCAAGTTAATTGATATAATACTGCATCTCACAAGTTAACGTCAGTTACCGTTATTTAGTGTACTATGGGATATATAGCTAACACACATACGGTTGCTCCCTCCCTGTCATGACTTCCCAGCTCACTTCATTAAAATACGTTCAATTGGGTAAATAGATAAGAAACGGACCTCTGACTGCCTCATTGTAAGGGATATCCTTTGCATATGATACAAAACTTAACTAACACATGCTGTATATATGCCGTTTCTTTCGGCCCTCTGTACTCTTAATGTCCATGGGCATGGAACTGGAAGTCTTAACTATAGGTCTAAGCTAAGTCCTCCCTAGTCTCAAAATCTAATCCTTATTCAAATTTAGGCAAACAAGTGTCATGTCGAAGCTGCATCATAGTACCGGTATGTTGGAATTACAACCATATAGTACTGGTATGTTGGCATTACCGAACATTTAAAAAAATGGGCCTCGGTAGTGGTCAGGGCCGTCGCGACCGAGGTAGGTGTGTGTGTGTGTGTGGAGGGGGGGGGGGGGGGGAGAGCGTGTGCTCACCCCTACCCCAAAAATCTGTCAGAGCGACGATACTCTGAAATCTGATATGGCAGTTGGAATTTTTCACATCTCAATCTAGCTCATCTTATGGCATAAAAAGATGCCACATATTGGACCAGACTGTGTCTAATGTTGCCTGGTAATAAATCGTAAATACAATTTGAATTTCTCATAATTCAGTAAGAGATCGCGATGATAGTCGGAAAATCTGTAATACCTGCAGTTGGAACTCTTCATATCTCAGTCTAGCACATTGTATGACAGAAAGATGTCAAATAGTGCACCATATTGTTTTTAAGGTTATCTGGTAATTACAGAAAATTCTCAATAAATCTGAAATGCCACTTGGAATTTTTCATATTTCAGGATAGGCGCGACGATATTAGGAAAATCTGAAGTACCAGTTGGAATGTTTCTCTCTGTCTAGCGTTTAGGACACATTTTATGACTTCAAAAGACGCAAAATATTACTCTAGATTGTGTCTAAAGTTACCTAGTAAAGGAAAATTCTCTACTGGTATCACAAAGTTTTCATCTTGTGGTATCACAAAGTTAAGTAATAACTGAAATTATTGTATTATATCCATGAAAAAAAAATGCACCGTACGTCACTGCCTTGTAGGTAACAGTCTGAAGTTAAATGTGTTTTTGTGCACCCTGTAAGTAATTGAAAGATTTTTTTTAACTATTTGCCATAAGTTTGTCAGATGAATATGCATGCCTGATTTTTTAACAAATTATGCGATTGGTACATTTAGAGCATTTTGAACTCCACCTTTTTCTTTCAACCTAAATTTCCTCTAGTCCCGTACGTCTGCTTATATTAATGAATCTTAGTCAACTTAGTAGATTTATAATTTTTTTTTTATCAGGCTATTTGCTATACACCATCATGTAAGCATGTTACAAAAACTATAACAGACCTCAATACTTGTCTTTTGTACATGGACTAGAAACATTCATGTCTCTGATTGTCCATACGTACGTCACATTTTCAAGTAGCTTTTAAGCTTGCCTTTCAAGCCCCTCCCCATGCATGTGACGTCACATTTCTTCAGTGGTAAGCCACTGAATATAGCATCTGCAGGTGTTTCGTCTCTCTCATGCGATCTACACACTAACGCCAGTGTTGTTTTTAATAAAAGGTAAGCAAGAGTCAATCGAATGTGCAATGTAGCAATCTAAATCGGTATACCCTTTTTCATAGATCAACGTTTACTTGTTAATTGAGAAATTGACATCCCAATTCAAGGTTGGGTATATGCAGCTTAGGAAGGCCGGGAAATGTCATTTCCGACCATCTGGAGGACAGTTTAAGTAAAAAAAAATGTTTTCGAGACTTTGTCATTTAAGCCTGTCAATTAGTCATATATCAGGTCCCTGTCGTTCCGACGACTGACGCCCGTGCGTAATCTGAGTTCATCTGGTATTTGAGTTGCCTGCATGAAGAAGTAGCTGGAGGGGAAGGGGTAAGGGTGAGTTTGGACAAGTCGTATGAATACTCTCCTAGCTTAAAATAAACGAATAACACTAACGTTACATTAATAAGATCATTTCTTATTTGTCGAAGTTATGGGGAATTGGACTGAGGTCGGGAAATCCCATGCGTATAGCGCCGTAGGCTACCAAGATTTTTTTGGCCAAAAATCTCTCAGATTGCAGGAAACTGGCAAGGCTTCTCTCGCCTGGTTCATGCATCAAGACAATATATTTGTTTTATTTTGGTTAATGAAAATAAAGGTTAGTGATGAAAATCAATGGCCCATTTTGGAGGGAGAGTTAAATTGCCATATCTCCTCGTGGGATACTCTTTGCCCCTGGTATTACTTCGTGAGTATGCACCTCTCAACATGGTTTCAGGTATTCGCACACTGCTGTGTCTTACTGTGGTTGACGCTTAGGGGTTGACAAAACAGGCTACAGTAATACGCGTATGCCACCCAATTGCCGGTTATCGGGGAATACCCTTGCGTCGTTGTTACTAAAGTATTAGACATATTACCAACGCTGGTGATGTGCCGTACTGTTGTGTCAGCAGTGCACGCTGAGTATGCGTGAAGGTTAGTTGATTGCCTTTCAAGTTTCGGTTGTTCAAAGTGAGTGGAGGAGGAGAGAGAGGTTGTCTTCATCGTAGTCGTTCACCCTACTCACACTAAGTTACATTTACTTGCTAATATGACATCAGGTATTCCGTCAATTAACTTACTTCATAATGTGTAATTAATGATGCGATGAATTCAGCAACGTTTCGCGTGATAAACCCACAGGTAGTCCCACAGGCGTCCCAGCAGTACTACTATACTAGGATAGGCTATGCCCTGTAGTGTATATGATCTACAAGCACAAGGTAGGACACTCTTCTAACAGTACACGAACCTTGGCCTATGTTTACATCCTTACGCCGACTGCAACCTTACTCAACCCTCTATATCACATGGTGCGATGATTTACCACTCTCATATGCGACCTCCAACATACTCATAAAATCACTCAGTCATAGAGTTAGATCGAGTTATTAGTACGAATTTGCCATTTGTAACTTGTAAGGTAAATGATCGGGAGCCATTTCGTTGGCTGTGGAGGGCAATGTCAGTCTGCTGACAAACTTTTGCTATGCAGGTAAAGACCAGTGCTTAGTCACTTGCCAATTCAGCACTGGTCTTCACCAGCGTAGCAAAAGTTTGTTCTGTACCTTATTCTCTTTGCATTTCATGAATGGGGAGGGCATTAATAGCCAGCCATGCAAGCCTTGTGTTAATGCTGTTATGTAGCCTATATGGCCATGTTAAATTCAAAACCTTTTTCCAAGTAATTACTCATTTTAACACTACTAAAAGGTGTTAGAATAATAAGGGCATAACCCTATGAATATTTCTGTCCAGTCACATATGTTGTAACAATATTTTTGTATTTGTAGGATTAAAATGTTTGTTAACTACTGAAGGTGATTGACTCATGATACCCCCATGCTTCATTGTTACATACCTCTATGTAATAAGATATACTGTAGGGGTATGTAATAGTGTATAAGTTCAGAGATGCCAAGTATATCTCATGTCCAAAGCGTGTGTCACGCACCTCAGAGTCAACAGTCATGCTCACAAGCTCAGCTAACACATTCACAAGCTTTTACAACTGAAGTTGGAGGAAACGTAGAATAGTACCAGATTTTGCCTGAATTCCTGATGTGAAATCCAAAGTTTCACCCCAACTCTACATCATGCATTGCACAGACGTGAACGTACGTAAGTGTAAATTGCGTTCGCTATGCATATATGCATGTACAAGAGTCCTTGTCTATCAATGGACTCAAGCACATACACCAGTATCATACAGTATGTATGCTGCATGTACTGAACCCTAGTGGATTTGTTGATCTCTACATCAACTGGATTGCCAAAAAGGATCTTTGCTACATGACACCACTGGAACCTATTCTTTCGAGTGAACAAACATGGCTGAAAATACACTTCGGTGGCTTCACTGGCTAAGTCTTTAGAAAACAGTGAGCAGCCGCTCCAGTTAATGCAGAGATTAGATCTTGACACACTCAAACTCTAAACGCATTGCCATCTTTGCCAGTTGCCCTTGAACAGATGTATCATGATTTTCTTAAACAAATTATCTTCCAACCATGATTTAAAGGCTGTATTCATCACCCTAAGCTATATTTTTACCTCCCTGAAAGGAAAATTCTCAACTGGTTCTAAGTTACAGTACTCTTAGATTGAAAGCAAATTCGAAAGATGCAGAGCAGCTTGTATTACACAGTGTACACAGGGATCCATTGTTTTGATTACACATGTGGAGGAATGTAAGACAGGCTGAGGGAGGGACTAGAGGTAGGTGGTTGGTAGAATTGATACTGTCTGGGGTGATGCATTACAGCCTTAAGTCTGCATCATAATATTTTGCCTGGAATAATTGTCAAAGACCTTGAGAACTATTAATGTAAAGTTGGTTTTGTTGCCCTTGTAGATACAAGTAATCTTTCCAAAGCCAGTATGGTCATTAACTTTAGCAGCACAGGGTACCAAATAAGTCTCAGATTGCACCAGAGAGCTTCTAGAAGCTACAGGGCCCTGAGGCAGACCCTGGACCCCAGGCAAAGGACTTCACGCTTTGTGTTTGTCACACCTCACTTTCCTATATCTCACTCCAGCACCTCACTAACCTTGGTGTCTCTGTAATTTACCGGTTACCGCCCACGAGACGGAAGGTCCGCGAGACGGAAGGTCCACGAGACGGAAGGTCCGCGAGACGGAAGGTCCGCGAGACGGAAGGTCTGCGAGATGGAAGGTCCACGAGACAAAAGGTCTGCCAGACCAAAGGTCCGCGAGAAAAAATTTCCAGTTTCATTCAATAATGTCCCATTTGTTATAGAAAATATTAAAGTTAAACGTTGTAACGTCGGCCCTTTTAAGTTTTTAATTGGACGTCGCTCTACCAGTCTCTGACAAAGCATGTTAATGAAAAGGGAGGAGATATTACTTAGTCAAAGTTGCACTATTTTGTGCAAGTTTGGTCAGCTTCAATGGTTATCATTTTTGTTTCTGAAATATATTTCCAGGAAAGAAAGATGATGGTTTCACTTTTTTCATGTGAGCTTGAGAGGGGTGGAAGCTTATGGCCCCAGTTGGTGACCTTGAAATAAGAAACGAAACATGTTACGTTGTTACCTGTTGAATTATTTTTTAATGATTTTTTGTCATTATTATTTTCTTGTCGTCGTATAACTTCCTTTTTGGACTTACTGTTTTTTCCAGCCGTCCCCAAAGAATGTAATATATTCACTATGGCGTCCCATAAGTTCATTCCAAAAGTCCCTTTAGTTCACTTGTGAGGTCCATATATAAATAAACAAAAGAAGACATACATTTCAAGAGTTCATATGATTGTGTTGATGTCCTATAATTTCAAATGGGTGTTACAAAAGTTTAGTAAATGTCCCATAGGTCAGCCTAAAAGGAGGTGTCATAAGTTTAATAAAAAAAAGTCCTATAAAATCAAACGTTCATACCTCTAGTGGAAACCCCTGAATATTGGTCTCGCGGACCTTATTTGAATTTTGGTCTCGCGGACATTCGGTCTCGCGGACCTTATTTGAATTTTGGTCTCGTGGATCTTCGGTCTTGCAGACCTTATTGAGCGTACGATCACATGTCAGACCAGTTACAGCTTCGCCCATATGCTTCAATGCAATTTCGGTCTCGCTGACCTTTTGTCTCGTGGGAAACCTCCTTATTTACCAGCCGTAACTCATCTCCCTTAGCTTCAGTATATACAGTGGGTTAGGCCTAACTTAAACCGCTTTCTAACTAGGATTAGGAAACTCCTCTCCAGCAGTGAATCACATCCCGCTCAAGATAATTTAATTTGCTTTCACACCTGAACCTCCTGGTGAATCGAACCCTGAGCAAACAATTTTACAGGAAGTTATAGTATCAGAAACCGTATACTAGAAGTTCATATATATTCTGAAGCTATGAATGACGTGGACCTTGAATCCTCCCTCAAATTGAAACTGTAGCCTGGACAACATGCGCACCTCCAACATACTGTACACTATATACACTGTATATATACACTGTATATATACTACTGTACACTATACAGTAGATACACTCACTGGTTGGTAATGATGGTAGAGAAACTTGCATTGTAATTTAATTGCTTCTTGAATAATGAATGCAGAAATCCTTTTGTTTTGTATACATGTACTATTGAAACTTTGACCTAGCCAGCTCAGAATCTGCTTTTCATATGCTACAGTTTTGAATGTTAGACAGTTACACTGTAGAGTATGTGAGGACAGGTGGACTCCAAAGACAAACACAACTGAGCACAACACAATATGAGTTCAAACTGACTTGTTTACCTGCTGTGTGGAGATGTGCCACTTACCGCAAATCTGCGTACGTTAACGTTTTAAAAACTTGGCCATGAACATATAATTATCCTAACAATACCCAAGAATGCAAGGGATGTACTTTACAAAGGATGCATGCTGTTGGTATTTTTATAGATCTAAAAAAATCGTTTGATACATTCAGTCACACCAGATTACTACAAAAACTGGAATATTATGATATTAGGGGAATAGTGAACAGATGGATTTCCAGTTATCTTTCTAATAGGCAACAGTTTGTACAAATCAATGATTGGTCTTCAAATCTGTCAAGTATTAAGTACGGTGTGCCTCAACGATCTATCTTAGAGCCTAAACTATTTATTCTATATATTAATGACATTTGTAATGTGTCGGATATAGTTAAATGTATCATTTTTGCAGATGATACTGATATACTCTGCTCTGGAAATTATACTCAGCAATTAAGTTCACGATTATGTGAGGACTTAGATGAGTTGAGAGCATGGTTTGTGATTCCTTGCCACAGGCAGAAGGAATCTATGCAGTCCTGATTGTGTGTGTGTGTGTGTGTGATGCTTCTTGTAAACACTATATCTCAAGAAGGGTAACCATGACTGATCTCATACTTGCTATGTGGGTTGGTCATAGTGAGTAGAAGATCCCTATTGTTTTTGGTGGAGGTCAAAGGTCATTTGAGGTCACCAGAGGGCAAAATGTGAAAACCTTGTAAACATGATATCTCAAGAACAGTAACTGTCACTGATCCCATATGTAGTGTGTGGGTTGGTCATATTGAGTAGATGATCCCTATTGTTTTTTGTCGAGGTCAAAGGTCATTTGAGGTCACCAGAGGTCAAGATGTGAAAACCTTGTAAACACATTATCTCCAGAAAGGTAACTGTGACTGATGTCATACTTAGTGTGTGGGTTTGTCATAGTAAGCAGATGATCTCTATTCATTTTGGTTGAGGTCAAAGGTCATTTGAGGTCACCAGAGGTCAAACTGTAAAAACCTTGTAAACACAAATCTCCAGAAGGGTAACTGTGACTGATGTCATACTTAATGTGTGGGTTGGTCATATGGAGTAGATGATCTCTATTGTTTTTGTCATACATGGGTAATTCATGTTTGTTATAATATAACCATGTTGCTAGGATCACAAAGCCTTTTGGCTTTCTGGTTTACTAATTACTAAGCGGAGGGCTACAATGAGTTAATGCATATATTGAAAAGTACATATGTGGGAATTTCCAGGAAACGTCTCATGGAGAGTGATCGAAAACCCTCAGCGAAATTAAGAAAAGAAATCAGTAAGCGATGATTTACATCCCTTCATTAGATCTGATAGTTATTTTCTGTCTCTGATTATTAAAACTTTTTTTAATTACTGATGATTAAATCTACAATTCCTATCTTTCAGTAATTGAGTTGGTGATGACTATCTTTATTTAAATCCCTCCATTCCATCTTTAAGTTTTTTTCAGTCACTGATTATTGACTCTTTTGCTGATGACTACCTCTATAATTTCTATCTTCAGTGGTTTGAGTTGCTGGTAATTAACTCTTTTTTTCTATATCTCATTGATTTACGTTGCTGATGATTAACTCTATAATTTCTATCTTTGAGTGATTTGAGTTCCTAAGGATTATATTCACATCCGTACGTTCCATCTTGTAGTAGTTTCAGTTGCTCATTAATAAATCCTTTTGTAATTGCTGATAATTAACTCTCTAACTCCTATCCGTCAGTGATTTGAGTTGGGGAAGATTATCTTTATTTACATCCTTCCATTTCATCTGTCAGTGGTTTTAGTCACTGATTATTAAATCTTTTTGAATTGCTGATGATTAACTCTATAATTTCCATCTCTCAGGTGGTTTGAGTTAATTAATTTCATAATTTCTATCTTTGGGTGGTTTGAATCTCTGTTGATTATCTTTATTTGCATCCTTCCATTCCACCCTTCAGTGGTTTCAGTCATTGATAATTAACTTTATGATTTCCTTGCCTCTGTGGTTTGGGTAGCTGTTCTCTATTTCCACCCCTCCATTGTTTTCCAATAATTTTGTCTCATGTTCCATCCCTCAGTATTTCGTTTTGCTGCAGTTCAGCTGGCCGTGTCAGCAAACAAAGCACAGAACTTAAAGAGAGCAAGAACATTAATTCATCAAGCTGTGAAAGAAGGAGCCAAAGTGGTTGCCCTTCCAGTGAGTACCATTAAGAGGGACAGCAATCATAATGTTAAGGTAGACTCAGTCATAATGACAATATCTGATAGTTTGTCTTAGTATGTCTGTTTATGGTAAGACAAGTAGTCTAACAGATTAAAGCAATCATATTATCGTGTGTGCCTTCTAGCTGTCATATAACAGCAACCTCACAAAGTTCAGTTTGTAATGTACAGTCCTAAAGGTAATTACTTATAAATACATAGTTTAGTGCAAAAGTTACTGAGTATTTCTTAATTATCACAGGAGGAAACTCAAAGTTTTATTTTCAGTTGATTTTTACCATCATGAAAACAAAGATATCACAGATATGTCATTTAGAACTTAGTTGAGAAATCAAATTTAAAACTTATGAAGTAATTGAAAAAAGCAGACCTTTTCTAAGTCTGGTTACTAGTGAGCAGACCTTTTCTAAGTCAGGTTTCCAGTGAGCAGACCTTTTCTATTCTGGTTTCTTAATTGAATAACAAGTGAAAGAAATAACAGGTTAGAAAAAAACACATAGCAAAAAGCAAATGCAAAACCAGAAGTGTAGAGCAAAATTGCATGCCATGTTTCTATGCATATTGAGATCCTGTTCAACATCCTCCAATTAGAGGACTTTTCAGAAGCATTTTCAGGACCAAGTCCTTGACTGGGAAATTCAACACCTCATGGAATGGTCCGCCATCATTAAAAGTTACCTTGTCAGCAGCATCGTGAAAGTGGTTGCCACTACATAGTGCCAGACATTTGATTGAAATTTGACCATTAATACTAATTCATACATGTTCATATAAGTGTAGTATATGCTTATTGGACACATACAGAACAGTAGATCTTTTTTTTCCATACAGTATTTTAAGTGTACATAATTTATCCTAATTTTTATTAAGGATATGACTAATTTATTAACAAATTATTAATAATTTATCCACTACTCAGTTATATAATACTGTACTGTACCTTAAGTGATTTACCCACTTTCATTGTACTTTACATAGTGTGCATTGAATTAATTAAATCCACTATTTACAGTGCTGCAATATATACATATAAGTGATTTATATTAATAGGATATACTGTACTGCACAGTTGCATGTGAGTGAATCTATCAACTAGTCAGATACATACATCTCTGCAAATTTATTGTACCTTTAAGGGAAGTCAGATTCATCACTGTGCATTTACTGCACATTTACGTGAATCAACCACTAGTCAGATAAATACATGACTCTACATTAACTGTACCTGTAAGTGAATCTACCTACCAGTAAGATACATACATGACTATACATTTACTGTACATTTAAGTGAGTATATACTAGTCAGGTACATACATTGCTGTGCAGTTACTGTGCATTTAAGTGAATCTTTCATTTAGTCGGATGTATACATATATTGCTGTACATTTAGTGTACATTTAAGTGAATTTATCTACTATAGTTAGATACATATGTTACTGTAAATTTACTGTACAATTAAGTGATTTGTCTACTAGCCAAATACAAACACTACTTATTTAAGGATAGTACTGTACTGTACATTTTAGTGATTGTCAAAAACAGTACTGCATCTGACTAGTGGATAGTATTTAAATATCTGACTAGTAGTGTACTGTAATGCCACTTGGATACACACATTTTCTAACAGTCGGACTTAACTGTATGTAAAGAATTTACAACAAATGAAACTCTCTCAGTTAAGTTACGAATGTGTGTTAACTTTTTCCACACTTTGGCATCACGTGATGTGATTGGTATCAGGGGTCTACCTATGTATGGTGCCACACTGTCTTTAGCACCACACCAGTGTCTTTGGTACCACACCTGCCATTGTCACCAGGGGTCTACCTATGTATGGTGCCACACTGCCTTTAGCACCACACCAGTGTCTTTGGTACCACACCTGCCATTGTCACCACTCTTGTCTTTTGCACCAAACCTGTCAGTTTAATGTAATATCAAGTGTAAACTGTGCTGTTACATATTTCATTTATTGTAGGAGTGCTTCAATTCACCGTATGGTACACAGTACTTCGCCAAGTATGCAGAAAAGATACCTGGTGAATCAACCACTTTCCTAGCTGAAGTGGCCAAGGAAACTAGGACCTATATCATTGGAGGTATGCATTATTTCAGCTGTGCAATCTACAGTCTTGGACAAAATACCTTGGGACAGCCCGCTCCCCCGTTCAATGTTGGCTACAGGATTACTGTTCAAAGAGTACATTCACTCCTATATCGCAACATTGGAAAGGGGCACAGGGTTTCATGTTATCCTCTCACCTAAAATTCAGTGTAATATTTGCAAGGTATGGCAAAGTGTCCCAACAATTTTGTCCAAGATGATAGGTTCAGTATATACATAACTTTTTCTGCAAACAGTGCAAGTTCACACATGTATGTATTCATTGACAAATGATTACAAAGGTTACGATTTCATTTAAGCCAAAATACCAAGAAACCGAAAACCAATTGTAATAATTTTGTTTGCAAACTTATTTGGAGTATTTCCAACTATTAAATCCTTTTCTCTTGTTTGGTGGCTGTGCATTTACATTTAGAACAACATTAAGACCAATGGGCCCTACATGCACTCTATGTGGAGCACCACCATTAGTTGGCACTCAGTGTGCTAGTAAATTATTGGCTGTACAGACGTACCCCACAGATGACACACTTGTGTAATCCACTTGTACCCAACCTTGAAATAGGGATCTGCAATTTCTCAGTTTTTAAGAAAAATCAATGTATGAAAACAGAAAAAATGTGGTCACAACCTACCATAACAAGTGCTTATGGAAGTGATGGATTGTAAAGTCGATTTTACTTTTATGAATGTCATTTCCATCGGTTGTCTATCCTTTAGCCTACTGCTTGTAAGTAGCCCCAGAACATGGCTGTGTGCTCCGTTGCATGCCGCCAAAAGTGCTTTGCACTCTGCTTGAAGTGGGACATGTATGTAACGCATAGTCTGTTAATTTCAAGGCTAAGACTGGCCTTCGTTCTCCCAGTCTCCCTGTCTGCTGCATTTTTGTTGACCCGCAGTAACACTGAGAAACCAAAACATTAAACGTCACCGCCAAATGACACTAAACGAAAGCATAAACAAAACAGCGTGTTCATAAGCAACTCCTGAGCACAATACTGTAGCAGCAGCTGTCTTCCAGAGTACATTTTTTGGCTATGCCATGCTTGGATGTAGAACAGTCATACCAAGGAGTCCATACAGGTGGCGTTCATGTGTTGGATTACTGTAGACATGCACCCGCTTGTACATGTAAACGTTTCACAATCTGTTGTCGACATCATAATGTTACACTAGTGACATGATGATTGACGCAGAATTCAGGCATTTCGAGAATGAAAAATGTACACGTTCAAATTATACAGTGAATAACCAATTACTTCCACTTTGCCTGCTTTATTAAGTTCCACATATGGTTAGAAATGTTCCATGTAAATGACATGTATGGTAATGGTCTAGTATACTAATAAAATGGGATGAAGAATATGTCTCATGACATGCCCTTAGTTTGCAATTTGTTTATGGAATGCTATCATGCCCATAAAGATAAAAAGATGCAATTTGGATTGCTTTGATCTAAAATGTTTCTACTTGTTAGAACTGCATTCACTCAATTGGCAGCTGCAATGAAAAAAAAATTGTAAGACCTGTGTAGGAAAAAAAGTATGAAGATAGCCCCAAAGATCTGCTTTCTAGTCATTGGTTGGTGCAGAGTGCAATTTTCATTTGATGTGGAGACCTTATAGTGTACAGACCCTACTAGCATACAGAGTGTAATGTCATACATCAGATATCAAAGACCCAATACTAATGTACAGATTCCAGTATCATACAGACCCCAGTATTGCAGACTCAATAACATACAGACACCAGTAGCATGCAGACCACAATATAATGTGCTGACTGCAATATAGCATGCAGACCGCAATATCATTAGTAATGTGCAGACCACAATGTAGCATGATGCAGACCACAATATCATTAGTAATGTGCAGACCACAACATAGAATGCAGACCGCAATATCATTAGTAATGTGCAGACCACAATATAGCATGCAGACCGCAATATCATTAGTAATGTGCAGACCACAATATAGCATGCAGACCGCAATATCATTAGTAATGTGCAGACCACAATAAACTGTAGCATGCAGATAGCGGACATAAGTATAGAATATATCACTCAATTGTAGAGAGTTATAGTACAGTATTTAGATTGTGAAAGAATGTTGAAATATAACAAGGGAGCTGCCACTGTAACTGACTACACACTCAATTGAACACCTGAATTGTATACAGAACAGGAGCATAAAATTCAGACAGTAAATATGCATAATCTCGAGAGTGTAAACTGTGTGGGTTCAAACTTTTATCAAAACCTTTATCAACTGTAGTAGAGTTCAGTCAGTACAAGCAAATAAGTAAAATTTATGTACCAAATGAGAGGGTAGGAAATAGTTTCAGCAATATTACAAGTCAACAAGTAGTATGGAACAAAATACAGCAATCAGCAATTAGAAGTTTTGGCAAACAAGTTTGTAAGCAACTGTGGAACTATGATTAATTCAGTCACTTTTTTTTATGTTAGTAAAATTAAATAAGTTTAAAAAACATGAATTTGAGTGGACTGATGATTGGTAACGTTGATCTAATCTACCCCGAATAAGGTGTATTAAAGTTGACGGAATGTGTCAGGCTTGTGTGAAATAGTGAGTGTCCAAAGCATAGTTGGCAGCCTCATCAACAGTTTTTGGTTTCAATGACAATCGCAACTTTTGTAATCATGCGTATGTGTGTGTGCATGTACGCGTGTGTGCGGGTGAGTGCACACTGTGTTAGGTCAAAGTTGCGTATGTGAGTGCACTTAATAGGCACAGTGACTGCGTTAATAGGTAACCAGTCGCGAGAGCGAGAGCCTCACATGTTCTTCCTCTTTTGTGAGGGGGGAGGGAAGGGGGATTTGTCCCCTTCCCAAAAGAAGTTGGGTAAACCCCCCTTGTCATACTCAACAAAAATAAAAAAAACTGTCAACATCTTGGTTTCTCACTTAAGAAGAGGACACTTTTGCAGTAATTTTGAAATTATGTCAATAAGTGGTTTTGAAGACCCTTCAAATTGCACCTCATAGGGCCATTGATGCAAGATTTGGTCCCCTGAAACCCACTTGTAGTAACTTTAGCCAAGGATAGCATCGCTTTGGACTTGGGATTTAGGAGAAGTAAATCCCCCCCCCCCCCCCCCCTTTTTGTGTTTCTGGCGGAATCCCTGTTATTGCACTTCACTTTATAATAAAGAAAGGTTATGTACCTAAACATGCGCATGCCCATATGTATGTGTGTATGTACAATACTGATTTGTCTCAACTGCCGTTGAAAATTTTTTGTTGAATGAGAACTTCATTTAAATGTATTTTAAAAAGCAACTAAAAATGATAAACTTCATGAATGAATGATAACCTTCATTGACAAAATTTCCACCACAGAGTCGTGTTTGTCAACAAAATCTCTAGGAATGTTTAATGATGCTTATCAATACCAAACCGCAAACTTTTGTAAAGCAAACATCATTTCGCTGAAACTGCAGTTGCCACACAGTGATTTCTCACATTTCTACTGTATACTTAATGCTATCTAAAAAGGTCGATTGTACGCTATGCTTGCAATGTGAGTGAAAGACACCAATGTGACTGCAGGAAAACCAATTAAATAAACAAAGAAAAAATGGTTTCTCGCTCCAACTTTTCAAAAACATAAAAGTTATAAGTGCAGGCCTTTCTTTATTCACAAGGGAACCCTTATTTCCTGTTCCCATTCACTTTGATCAATGGGTGCTAATTTTGCAAACACATCTCTATAGACTTACAGTGATGATTTCTGCAGTTGGGAGAAGATATTTTCATTTACAAACCACTATTGATAAAAAAAGAAAACATGTGGGTGGGTCAGGAAAAGAAACTGCTTTTAGGCCTAATACAACAAATGACGGAATAGAGATAAATGCACCAAAGCAGACAATGTCAGAGAAAATAATTAAATTTTCACAGTATTTTGTTGGTTCTTATGACCAAGCTCCTAGACACGGGACCCCTTGACTTGTAAATTAAATTTGAAACAGGTTTTTCTCATGAAACATCACCCAAGACTGCCACAGTCATTAGATAAAATCTTGGGTTTATATGACTCTATATCACCCGATCGGCGATACCCATATCATTTCATAACTGCAGACAGTCAAATAGCCATATGTCATAATGTTGTTCAAACAGTGGCATGCACCGCACAGGGCACAGATACAATGAGGTGGCATTCAGTTTGTGTTGACTTCTGATTTTGTTGACAAATTTGATAATACTTCATTCCTTTTACTGTTTAGTCCAGCCAGGGAGACAATGAAATGTATAAATGACTGCCATTTGTCTAAATATGTATACGTAATCACCAAAATGGTGACGTTTACCCAAATTGGTGTTGTTGTTAATCCATCACCATGATAATCCCTCTCCCTCATCTGTTTTCAAATTTGAAAGTAAGTAAAAAGTCTTTTAGTATATATCGACCTCCATCTCCAGGCCTTTATGGTTGGTGGTTTTCTTTTCCTATCCATCCATTCTACCCATTTTGCCTTACAAAAGTCTGACTGCTACACAGATAAGGAGGTAGGAGAGGAGCATACAAAATTTACATAAAAATATCTCTAAATTGCCAAAAATTGCCCTTCACACTTCTTTTCTCAATCTTTTGTCTTTTGATCTATTTTCTTTTTCTGTGAAATGCTGAAAAGGACAGAAAAGCTTAGAAGGGTGTCAATGATGCATTTGAGTTGGGGGGGGGGGGACAGAATAACTGTACAGTAGCTCTGCAACTGAGCTGGAATTAGTGCTTGTTTATTGGTATATATGAAGAAAGGGTGTTGATTACCTCAAAACAGTCAATGACAGTTAGAACTTTGGAGAGTCCCAAAAGCCTATGATTATTCACATTCCCTGTATGATTCTCAGTCTGATTTTAAACAAGTTTGCATTGTCAAATGTGCAAGTAGGCTGTATAGATCAGTGTGTAAAAACAAAGAAAAAAAAATAATAACAGGAGGTATCAAAAAATCTTTTAGACAGAGTTTAAAGTTTTTAATGGCAAATGGTTATCACAGCACATGTCAAGAAAGGCTGGCATGTACACTCTGTAGCGCTGGTTGAACTTTGCTGTTAGGCTAGTATACCTACTGTGAACAGTGTGCTTATGACAGAGACCATTCAAAATGATCGTTTGCCATTATCGTAATAAGGGTATCTAAACCTACTGTAACGGTTCTGGGATCTGTGTAGATCTTCACTGAGGTAAAGACCGAGTTAATATTTTTTTTTGTTTTTCAGTAAACACCATACCTTGCAAGACAGACAACAGCTTCAACCTATAATCTAAGCAGTGACTTAGCTGTCTTGGCTGTGGGCCAGGCAAAAAAGCATGCTTAATTTATGCATGATATCTTCTGAAACGAACTTTGCATGCTAAGCACCTTGTGTTGCAAAATGGTGGCAACATATTTTGCATAAGGAAGCACAGTATACTTTGCTACTTCTAATTTTGCATTTTAATTAGAAAAACATGGAGTACTTGCACTTTTTATGATAATGTGTGAAAAAACAACAAGGATCAAACTGGGAAAACCTTGTGAACGTGATATCTCAAGAGGGGAAGCTTGGAAAGATTTCATGAATAGTACATAGGTGTATCACATTGAGTTAAAGAACCTTGTTGTTTTGGGTAGACGTCAAAGGTCATTTGCGGTCAGCAGGTGTGAAGCTGTGAAAACCTTGTAGACATGATATCTAATTAAGAAGGGAAGCTTGAAGCTATGATCTCATATGCTATGTGTAGGTGTTGCATCACTGTAACTGTAATATGCAGTTGTGCATGTTGAGACATGACTGATGCATATCAGTCATGCAAATATCAGATTCATAAAAATTAAGGTTGGGCGGTACCAGGAAAATCAGTACCCGTATTCACAGCACATCAGTACCGGGAATACGCAAAGTACCGGGATTGACCACGTGTTCAACGTGCTAAAAACAAAATGGCGAGGTAAAAGGTATTTTTTGTTCAGCTTCAGCAGGGTTTGAGAGCAGTACTGTAAATAGCAACTAGATCGGCCACCAACTCTTTGCCGATGCGATGATGTGTCAACCTACCCAGTCGCCATTTGCGGCCTAGAAATTCTTAAGTCAGGTGATCTGATTACTGTGCGTTACTTACAAATTATTTTGTGACACAAAAAACGTTGAAACCTTGTCTTGTTTTGTTCTACTTTCTCCAGAAATACAAATTCGCTTTCATTGCCGCTTGTATACACAAACAATGTGACTTGATATGATACAAGCAGACAGCTGTATGTGCATTGTATAGTGCTTTTGTTTGAGGCGAGCGAGTCACTGTACTATTTCAACGGAAAATTTCACCTGTTGATCGCCTCCTCAGGTCCAAGCTGAGCAAGCTGTCTATGCCCCGCCCTAAAGACCTCAGTGTCAAATGACTGACAGCCTTGAAATATGAGATGTTGTGTACAAGTTTGTAGATCGATTCGTAGACTTCACTTACCACAATTTTCGACAGCCAATCGTGCATTTAAAATGGTAGCGGCAGGCAGGACTTACGTTCATAATTAGATGCAAGGCAGGGACGTTGCTTATAATCATGTCTCACAGAAATTCCCAGTGCAGCTTATGCACTGATGTGAATGAAATTTTCATTATTAATGGCGTCAATTCAGTAATGTAAAAATGTCCCTGTTTGTCACAATTCATAGCATAATTAGTGGGGGAAACCTTCTCTTCCTGCCTATTGCTGTTGTCAGTGTTGCCAGTTTGGCATTCTAAAGCCAAAACAGGCAAATTTGGTTTATGTTTTACCTTTGTGGGCCAGTAAAAATTAAAAGTGCACGCATTTTGGCGCTTTTGGGGGCAAATTTGAAATAACTGTAAAACACCTGCCTTATCGTGAAATTTAAAGAATTTTTTTTCTCGATTTAGCAGTCACCCAAGTGGGACGTTAAAGGGTTTTACAATTTACTCTCCACTTGTAGCAGCATAGATTGAGTATGTAATGATGTACAGTATATCATCCTGCAGTGTGTTGAAAACATCGATAAGTGTTACACTGTACAAAGAGACATGGTCAGGGTCAAGTTTTCTCAGGTAGGAGCTGATTTTGCTTTGCGTTTTTTCATGTGATTTGGCCAGAATTTTGGCGGGTTACCCCACAACCTGGCAACCTTGATTATTGTCACTATTAGCCCATCAACTGAGTAATGAATGAAACTGGATTACATTGGATAGCTGTAGCAGCAGGAAAACCTAAAAAAGTTACAGTATGCCAAAGTCTAAGGAAGCAGTTAAAGTTAATATTTTAAAACACAAAATTGCTCATAACTCAAAATAGGTGGAGATACCGACTTTTTTATTTAGTTGTGGAAATTTCAAAAAGTATTTTGAGTTTGATCTGTCTGTCTATGCAATTTCTGTGTTAATTGGAGTTAATCCGACAGATTTATGATGATGTGTACTAGTTCCACAAAATTCTCTGACAACACATTTCTGATGTAAAATTTTTGGCTGGGATTGTCCTAAGTGGTTCATCGGGGTTAGTATGATAATTAACATGGTTTAATGTAGACCGATCAGCAGCAGTTCATATACATAAATGTCACCAACATTGAGCTCAAATACTAGACAGGGCAATTTTCAAACATTTCAAACTTTTTTTTTGTTTCCTTTTTTTTTCATTAGAGGGAATTCCCATTAGCTAGTCTTCCCTGACCTGCCAGTAGCAGGTCGGGGAAGACAGATTTTCTGTTCCAGTGAATGCACCGATTAGTTTGTTACCTCTCCTTGGCCATGGTCATTCTCTGTGCAAACACACTGATCAGATAAGAGGCACACATTTCAAAACTGCTGGACAGTATCACATGCTTGGATGTTTCTCAACAATAAGGCTATTACAGCGCAGCCTCTGAGTCCACATACCTTGTGGTTGACTATTTATTTACCCATGGATAAACTCTGCTGCACTTTTTTTAAAAGTAGCTAATGTGACATTCCTCTCATGTTTTAATTTCCAAGTAACCTGATTTCCGTAAAGTTAGGCCCACGAAGCATGTTTGAGCATCTATAGCCTACATACAATAGTAAATATCATTATATGTATCCCCAGTAGCAACTCGTAGTCAAGATCCCTCTCAAGGTCATACAAAATGTCTTGAATAAAAAGAAGGGTGGCTGCAGAAAAAACAGTTTATCTTTGTTGTTTTTGTTTTTGTTGCTTCATCATTGCTATCAATAGATAGTTTTTGGTCCATTTTGATATTGATATGTACTTTTGAAGAAAACAAATTTTTGTTGATTTGTTGGAGGCGGTGACCGGTACCACCGCCACCAGGAATTATCCTCGGTATTGCGAAGTATTCAAAAGTACTGGTACTCGCAGAATATTTTTTTTGCTCTGGTACTGCAAATACCGGTGCTCAATTGGATACCTGGATACCGCCAAACCCTAATAAAATTCCTCATAATGAAATCATCGAAATCACAATGCATTTGTGCATTCTGGTTTTGTTGTAGAGGTAGGAGGGTGAATATTTGGGTCAACAGGGGTCAGATTGTGGAAACCTTGCTAGCAATATCGCAATAAAGGGATCTCAAATTTCTACCAATGTAACAATATCTAAAATGTAAGCATTACAGATCTTGTATTCAGAATGTGCATAACACAGAGCACAACAGACCTGCCATTTTGGTTCCTGCCAGAGCAATTCCCCTCCCTCCCTTTGGACAGTTTCCTCCAGACAATTCCCCTATCCTTTTCCTTAACTCTATACCTTTTCCTAAAGGGCATTGTTTGGGGGAAGTTGTCCAGTATGGAATTCTGCAGGATAGCAATTGTTCAGGTGGAAATTGTCCAGGGAGGTTGTCCAAGAGGGCTTCTCTGTGAACTTGGAAATTATTTGAGATAGAGTTGTCTGGTCATGGTCATTTTCGGTTGAATCAAAGACCATAATTGTGGTCAAATTGTGTAAATGTGTATACGGCATGATATCACAAATGATCTCCTACAGTATATGTCATAGCTGGTGTAGTAGTGTACCAAAGTGAATGAAAAAGTATTTTGTCAATCCCAGTTGGTTCAGTTGGTCAGTTTGTTAAAATAATGTACACATGGAATCTCATTGTACAGGTTGAGCATACAGTGTAAATGTGTGCATGTTGATTTATACATTCCTATCAGTCATCATTTTGCAGTGGCTAGTTTGCAGATGTCATTGTGTACATAGTGGGTGTTACATTTCCATTTAGGACCAGATAAAGGATGTTCTAGCTGCGTAAACATTACAAAAACCCAACCTGTTACATGTACTCACAATAATTCATATTCATAAAAAAAAAATGACTAATGAAATCATAAAAACCAGAAAATATTTGTCCATTTTGGTTGCCCTCCTCTCTTGTTCTCATGCATAGGTTCTGTCTTAGTTCCTTTTCTTTTTTTTATTGCTCTATGTATTCTCTCATTTAGGTTCTATTCCAGAGAAAGAAGATGGGAAATACTTCAACACTGCTACTGTGTTTGACCCAGATGGGATTATGATAGCAAAGCACAGAAAGGTGGGAGAGTATATAAGTCTATATGAACTTGTTTGATTTAATATGACAGTTTTCATGGCAAGGCACTTTCCTTGGCAAGACTAATACCAAAACTAGCTTCTGGAGAAAAAAAAACAAAAAACGTCTACAGTTCTTAGGGTAGGACTCATATGTAGACCTTGCAAGTGCCAGATATATCATGCATGTGCAGCAGTACCACACTTTTCATTTGGTTGGACATTTGAAATCTTATTCAGTATCTGGGATCTTAAATTACAAAGGTCTTTTACTGTAGGAAACTTGCCATCAATTTCTATCACTAGATAAACAATCTTTCCCATCCTAATTTTAAATCATCCAAACAAGGGAGAGGACTGTGCTTATATTGGACCAGGCTACCATAGTTTTTTTGTATGTATTGTACATGCATTCATGATTTTGATGATGATGCAGCTTAACAGATGATGATACAGCTGAATGAATGATGATGCCTCTGAATGGATGATGATGCAACTGAGTGGAAGATGATACAGGTGAACAGATGATGAAGCAGCTCAACAGATGATAATGAAGCTGAATGACTTAAGTTGTCCTTTTCATTTTTGAGAAAAGACTTCAACTGCTGCACATTATGAATCAGTGACTCTATCATACACTTTGGTACTAATAATGAGATATTCTACTGACAAAACACCCCATAAATGGTAATCTATAGTTTTTGCTTTTTTGTGGTAAGCTTTAAATATAATGTAGTTCTTGCTTTATGGTGGTATCATTGCTTTATGTGGGTAAACTTTCAACATAATGTAAGTCTTCTTTTATGATGTTAAGCTTGCAATATAACTAATTTTTGCTTTATGTTGATAAGCTTTTATATAATATATAATTCCTGCTTTACAGTGAAAAGCTTCAAATAGAATACATTTCTTGCTTTATGGTGGTAAGTTTCAAATAGAATGTAATTCTTGCTCTATGGTAGTAAGCATCAATGCAATTCTTGCTTTTTGGTTGTAAGTTTAAATGTAAGATCATTTTTGCTCTATGGTTGTTAGCTTTGAATGTGGTGCAATTCTTACTTTGTGGTGCTTAACTTTAATGTAATATAATGCTTGCTTTGGGTTGCTTAACTTTTAAAGTAATATAATTCTTACTTTATGATGGTAAGCTTTAAGTGTAATTTAATTCTTGCTCTTTGGTGGTAAGCACAATGTAACTCTTGCTCTATGGTGCATTGGTACACTTTAGATGTGATATACTTCTTGCTTTATGGTGGTAAGTTTTCAATGTTGCTGTAATTCTCGTTAATCATGTGGCAAACTTCACCGATACCAGCAGTACGTGAAATTTCCACCGACCAGTGTCTGCTCACCCAGACAGCATCTGCTTTGATCTTATCAACTTAATCTTTAATCCACCTCACAGCTATGACCCACTCATCTATGAATAAAAGGCATGTGTGAAGTTCTAGTCATTTGTTGAAGTTTGTTGTGTCCAGTCTGAATTTGACTAATAATTCACAGCAAGACAGTTTTCTGTTTGCACTGTTGGCTGAACGTATAATTTATGAAAGGGTTATACACCCTGTGTATTAGTTGAGTAATTATCATCTACCATATACTTAATTAAGCTTGATGGGCAAACTCAGAGATGTCAGCAAAAGGAGTATCTGTGCTGAATGCATCACGTAGTGGAAAGCTTTAGAGTTCCACGCTCTCAAAGAGTAAGGGTGCTCTCTGCTTCAATTCCTTGGATGATTCACTCGAAATGCCTGGCACATCTAACGCACAAAATGTATCTATGACATATGGATATTAATAACATGTCATAGATATGGAGTACGTTTTGTATGCAAGGTTTACCAGGCTTTTGACCAGATCCTCCCGAAAATTGAAGCTGACACAGCCCTCACTGAGGAAGTGCATGGACCTTTAAGTATAATGCAATATTTGCTCCAGTAATGTAATTATTGCTCTAAGGCCATCACTTTAATTGTCACAAAGTAAGAAATCAATGACTATGCCCTACACTGTGGCACAAATCAATGGCTCTGCCATACACTTTGGCACTAATGATAAAATATCCTGCCGACAAAATACTGTAACTATGTAATGCAATTCTTGCTTTAGCTTTTATGTAATGTAATTCTTGCTCAGTGGTGGTTATAGCTTTAAATGTAATATAATTCTTGCTTTTATGGTGCTTGACTTTAAATTTAAATGTAGTTTTTACTTCATGGTGGTAAGTTTTGATTGTAATGAAATCTTTGATTTAGCTTTAATGTAATGTAATTCTTGCTTTATGGTGGTTAATCACTAAATGTAATGTGATTCTCACTGAAGGGTAACTGTATTTCCTTTTTGTTTTGGTAATTAAGATTTTTGTCATGGAACTTTGCAGATTATCAAAGAAATCAAGCAACAAATCAAGGTCAGACATCTTCGCATATCTTTATTTTTACATACAGTCAAAGCAACAAGTAACATAATAATAGGTGATGCCATTGACCCTTGTAATCTCTTGTTGGGCCATGCTAATTCTCACTGTGGGAGAGATGTATTGACTCATCATGTAACTAGTAAACATATCTAATCTATGATGATGTTGGATTTGAAGTAATCTCTTGTAGGTTCTTCATGCTAACATGTATTTTCAGAAAAACACATTGACTCATTATAATGCATGTCTAATCTATGTACATAGCAGATGAAGCTATTGTAATCTCTTGGAGGGCCTAACTGTCTAGCAAACTTGAAGAGTAACTTATTATTAGTAGAAGTAGCATATCTATAATAGAAGGTGCTATTGGTTCATTTTCAATCTCCTGGAGGGCATGCATGACTTAGGAGTTAAAATTCCAACATCTTAGGCACACCGACAGTATACTTGATGTCAATTATTGACGGATGTAAAATCACTACCCTGCATTCATGGCTGTATCCGTGACTGTTTTAGTGCTACGTTAGTACACTAGCGAAATCTTTGTTAAAAATATTGTATTATATTCCTTACTGAAAGGGTTTCTTTACTGCAACTTTACTGCAATCTCCCCTGCGAAGGGATCCTTTCACTAGGAGACTTATCCAGCAAGTCCACTTAACTTCATAGCAGAGGGAATATTACTTTGTAGGGAGGGGCTTTTCTTGCCACTAGTTGTTGCTTCTTCACTGCAAGGGAACATCTACTTCATGGGAAGACCCTGTCATTGCAACTGATCATGAAAATTTTACATTGAGGAAATGTTACTTAGCAAGAAACTTTTCTCTTGTGACTATTGTTGCAAACACTTTGTGGGAAGTTCCTGACATTTTCAATTGACCTCCGGCAACTAGGCCTGTTACCCCTGCATTTTTGTTGTAATTTGTACTTCAGTGGGAGGCAGTTTTAAAATTCGGCTCGCCCTGGTTGCGTGACGGATACAGACAGTCTTCACAAGTATGCATGGAGTAGTACAGCTGGTCCATCCAACATCATAAGCTACTACATATACTTGCAAAAAGGTAATGGTGATAGGTTGGATATATTGGACATCACCTTTTATTTTTACAGGAAAAACTGTACATGGTAAGCTAGTACTTCAGTGATGAAATGTTCTATCTGGGAATTTTCAAATTTCAGAGAGGGACAGAAAACTGGATTGCCAATATACTGTTACAATGTGAAGAGGAGATCCATACAGTACACTGAGTTCTCATAGTGTAACATTATAGGCATACAGTTTTGCACAATATGCTCCAGAATGGGAACTTCTTATTCCAGCCAGCAGGTGGTTTGATTTTATGACCTCTTTGTAATAATATATACTTTATTTAAATTTTGTAAGATTTCGTGCTTGAAAAACATCAAACCAGTACTTAATTTGTGGGAGCTATATGGTTTATCAACAAATATTTAAACAGGTCTGAGCATGTCATTACTGCATTAATTTTCATACTCTCTGGGTAATACCGGCATTTTCTGAATCTTGCTGATATTGTGTTGATTTTGACTCAGTTAATTTAATGTGATTCCTTGACTGAAAAAGTTCATAAATTCAACTCACCAGCTTGACTTAATAATGCATGAAAATGAATGTGGACTGTACATTCTAGCTAATTACAGTATGTGTCAATTAATGCATTTCCCTGCATGTAGTATCTTTGAAAATAGTTCCCATTTAACAACACATTATTGAGCACCAGTGATCACATACCAGTAGTGAACACTTAGTACATCTTAATGCTGAGTTAATTATCATCTTGTATCATTGTTGATATGCCCACTCAGTGAACACTGGTCTCAACAGATCAAAGTTTTCACATGCTTTAAGTACAGGCTTTCAGAATATGTGAGTTTCTATATGTTAAGCCATCGAACAAGTTTGCCCAAGTATATATGCCTATCATTGTTATGTTAGATCTCAACATCCACTACCCAATCTGATTCAATTACAGCCGATTTCAGGAACTTAAATCTGGCCAGCCCCTATTTATGTTTAACAGATATAAAAGAGTCTATGTTCAAACCAAAAGCAGCACAATCTTGGGCAGCTACAGTGTAGGTACAATTAAGTTTCAATAAGCACTTTTTCTGGTGAAGTCAATGGAACATCCTTTGTCGCAAAGTTGCGGGATGTTCCTTTGCTGCAAAGTCGTGGGAAGTCCTTTACAGCAAATTTAGTCTCTGCAGATTCCTTTGTCACAAATTTATGATGGCAGATCTCATTTGCATGTGAAAAGTTAGATCACAGTAAATTTAAGTTACTGTTAAAAGTTACGGCATAGGTAGAGTTAGGTTTGAAGATCCAAATCATTGACCAGCTGGATTTGTTTTTTTCAACTGAGGGGCAATGAAGTGATGCCTAGTGACCAAGGAATGACAGTAAATACAGATTGTGTCTGCATAACTTTGGTGGTGACTGACTTTTCATCTGAAACCCAGAGTATCCAAAATAAAAGCCACTGAGGATCGACTTTATTGACTGCACCTATATTGAAGTTTGCACCGGCCCTTTCTTGTATGAAACTTTCAATTATGTAAAATAAGAACATGAGAGAAAGGTTTCTTTTGTTTGCTTCTATTCCCAAAGTGCTTTCCATCTAATTCAGTGGTGTGATTATCCCCATTATTTTCTCTATGAACCAACTTGTTTGTTTTTTATTTACTTTTTGGAGAGTTGTCTGATTAGGAATTCTCTGGGTTAGGAATTGTTCTTGTTGGAATTCTTTAATGGGAATTGTCTAGTGGAGGTTTTCCCGAGGAGGAAATTTCCTGGGGGAAATTGTCAGGGGTGGAGGTGTATCCCAGTCATGGTGCCAACATGCTTAAATACCTTCAAGTAACCTAGCATACTGTAAGCTAAAGTAGTTAATAACTGAAATGTTAAAAGAAATGTGAATTATTCTAACATGGCATTAGAATGATATTGTCTTGCTACCCTAGTATAAAATTTTCAAGCACCAATCATGGATATGTTGTGAGGTAAAAAAAACAATTTTTCAGATAATTGGCAACGTGACAAAATTCATTTTTGCATGCTACTTAGCCAATATTACAATGAATTACCAAATATTTACTATGGTTGCTTTATTAATACTTCTGATATAAGTTATATTGTCATATGATGATGAGAATTGTAACCTATATATAAGCATGAGGGTATATCACAGTGTTTGTGTACATGGTGCATTATACCAGTTTGGGATGTTTTGCTTGTAATTACATTATCTCAAGAATGTCCGGAAACCGTTAACAATATTCATTTTTACATGCTGGGACTGAACTAACATTACAGTGGAATTACCAAATATTTGCTGTGGTCCCTTAACATATTTGATATTACTTTAATTGTTAGTTTTATAAGTATGAGAATTGTAACCTATAAAGACATGACAGTGTATGTTCTAGAGTATGTGGTGCATGCTTGTTTTGGATGTCTTGCAATATTCCAAGAATGTCAGATTGGGATGATCTCCTGTTTGTTGCTGTATATGAAGGCTTACTATAAAGTTCAAGAGCTGTAGTGCATTTTTTGGTTGAGGTCAAGGATAGCTGAGGTCAAATTTAAAAGCTCTCAAATGAATCTTAAGAGATGAAGCTTAAACTGATATGTTACATTTAATAAACAACACTGAGCACAGCTACCCTTTTGGTTTCTGTCAAGGTCAAAGGTCATTTGAGGTCAGCAGAGATGAAACTGAGTACCTCAAGAATGCAAGCTTTAGACTAATCCCCTATGTAGTTTGTTCAAGGCATGGACCACATTGACTATAGGGACTTTATTCGACCTAGGTGAAGGGTTTCTTGCAGTCAGGGAAGGTCAAACTGTGAAAATATTGTCAGTAAAAATAATAAGATGCACTATTGGTTTAGTAAGAGGTTAACCTGTGAAAAACAACATAAGCGTGGAAGCTTGAACATATAAGAGTGGAAGCTTGAACATATAAGTGTGGAAGCTTGAACATATAAGAGTGGAAGCTTGAACATGTATCATATTTAGTGTATGAAGGATTTTCAGAAAATCTTGCTGCAAACCATGAAAATGTCATACATTGAATCATTATGTCCTGTGCTGTGATGAAGTATTTTGCTGAAAAAAACATTGACTCTTGCCTGAGGTAAAAACTAGCAAGGACAGACATTGATTCTGATTATCATAGACTCAATTCAAATTGTTGTTACCTTCAGTAGCTCCAGCTGGTTACATCTTGGAAACCTCAACACATTTTGCCTTCTTTTTTTATTTTTCAGATGCACCTTTTTGATATCGACATTCCCGGCAAGATCACATTCAAAGAATCAGAGGTCCTTTCTCCTGGGAATTTATTCACTACTTTTGAGACCCGTGAGTTGTCTGTTTATAAGCAGATGGTTAAAGTATCATGACTTGTTTTAGTGATAAAATAAGTTGAATATAGAAGAATTTTCAGCTCCTTTGGCAGTTAAAACCCTCAAACCATTTCCTTTTTACTTTATCTGTACTGATGTTTTTTTCTTCAGTTGTCACTATGTATTAGTTTCAAAACTCTACCATACATTTTCGATTCCTTGCCGAACATTGGCAAGGAATCTATACATGCATGGACTGTATGGTGTGTGTACCAGCGTACGTAAGCTCCCTTAAGTAGCAGGTACCAGTGGTTGGTAAGAGCGAGAGCCGCGCACATCCATCCTTGCTCACGGGCAGGGGGTAATTAACTGGCTACCTGAAAATTCTGAGGCTGTGGGTAGGCCTGTCTCCTGATATCTGGAGGGCGTCCTCTCTGCTAGCAATCACTTGCTGCATGCAATCGTCTGAAAACGGGGAAATTCCAGTGACTTCCATCTGGGGAATTGTATGCCGTACCCAGTAATTCATTGACTGCAAGTATGTAATGTGCATGTGTGTGTATGTGATGCCATGGCTTGAAGCCATGATATCTCAAGAAGCGAAATGTGCCTGAACTTCAAAGCTGGTTTGTATGTAGTCCACTGTGAGTAGTTGTTTTTATGTAGGTCCAATTTATTTGAGATCACCAGAGCTTGAAGTATGAAAACCTACTAAAGGAGATATCTATCAAGATCAGCATTGTAATGTAACTGGAACTCCATACTGATCACATTGGTAGCCCTTGGTCAGTAGATAATTTCTATAATTTTTGTTCAGAATTCAAAGGTCTTGGACAGTCAATAGAGGTAATGGTTTGAGAACCTTGTAAACACGGTATCTCAATAAAGGAAAGTTGCTGGAACGTCAAACTTGATGTGTTGGTTGTTTGTTGTAAGTTGGTGATCCCTATTGGATGGTTTTCATGGATGTCAAAGGTCATTTGAGGTCACCAGAGGTTAAAGTCTGGAAATTTATTACTTAAGATATCTCAGCAATTGAATGTGGCTAAACTTCAAACACACTGTGTTGGTAGTCCATTGTGATTAGGTGATTCCTATTGTTTTTCATGGGGGTCAAAGGTCATCAAAGGCCAGCAGAGGTTTAAATCTGAAACTTTATGGTGGAAGATGTTTCAGTACCTGAATGTTGTTAGAGTTTCAAACAACTCACATACGTAGCACTCTTGAGTAGATGATGGCTACCTTTTCATGGAGGTCAAAGATTATGTGAGTTCCAGAGAATACACCATTGAAAAAATTTGTATACATGTTACCTCAGTAAGAGAAAGTTGTTGGAAGCTCAAACTTGGCTTATAGGTTTCCATTGTACTTAGATGATCCCTATTGCTTTTCATGGAGACCATTTGTGGTCACCAGCTGTTCAAATCTAAAAACTGATTTAGAAAGTTATCTCAGCTATCAAATGTTGCTTAACTTCAAACTTAATGTGTTGGTAGTCCATTGTGAGTAGATGATCGAGACTGTTTCACATCAAAATCAAAGGTCATTTGAGGTCACTGTAGGTTGAATAATGAAAACCAATTAAAGAACCAGCAGCTGAATGTTTTGCTGAATCTTCAAGCTGGCAACATTGGTAGACTTTGATGAGTAGATGAGCTCTGTCATATCGTATGGTGGTTTAAAGTCATATGTCTGTCAGTAGAGATCGTAGTTTATACACTCATAGACATAGTATCCCACAAACAGTAAGGTGTTTGAAGTTTAAAATTGTTATGCATTGCACTTCATTTTCTATGAATATTGGCCAGAAATTTCAAAGTCATTCAACCTCTGTATAAACTTGTTGGCTTTGATCATAAATTTATCAGAAAATGCTACACCTATCATCATGACACTGTACAAGACCACCTCAAAAAAAAAAAAAAAATAGGATGTCATTCAAAGTCATGAAAAAGTTTAGTTTTTTTTTTTGCTGTTTTAATATTTTATCTTAGCAAGTGTGCATGGTAGTCAGACCAGTCCATGTTGGAACAATCCACTTGCATGCACCTGGAGGATTAATAGTTGCTACTTGATAGCAGTTATTGCTAGAATCAGTGCCCTAGGGTGTCATACCTGATTGCACCAAACTGAGCTGACCAACCATTTTTTGTTTTCATTTTAAACACATATCCATCAATGCCAAGAATTATCCTTTATTGTGTAAAAGCAAATCAGATCACGATAGGCACTGGAGATACTTTATTTGTACTGCATAACTTGAGAACAACTTTGTGGACTAGACTATGCAATTGGGATTATAGCATGGTGAACTCAAGTGGATAGTTAGTCTCCTCAAGCTTCTCATATCAACATCTGATGGATTACATGTAAAAGAAAGCCTCTCATATCAATATCTGATGGATAACATGTGAAAGAAAGCCTCTCATATCAATATCCGATGGATCACATGTAATGGGAAGCCTCTCATACCAATCCTGATTGATTACATGTAATGGGAAGCCTCTCATATCAATCCTGATGGATTACATGTAATGGGAAGCTTCTCATATCAATATCTGATGGATTACATGTAATGGGAAGCCTCCTATATCAATATCTGATGGATTGCATGTAATGGGAAGCCTCTCATATCAATATCTGATGGATTACATGTAATGGGAAGCCTTTTATATCAATATCTGACAGATAACATGTAATGGGAAGCCTTTTATATCAATATCTGATGGATTACATGTAATGGAGAGCCTCTCATATCAATATTTAATGGATTACATGTAATGGGAAGCCGCTCATATCAATATCAGATGGATTACATGTAATGGGAAGCCTCTCATATCAATATCTGATGGATTACATGTAATGGGAAGCTTCTCATATCAATATCTGATGGATTACATGTAATGGGAAGCCTCCTATATCAATATCTTATGGATTGCATGTAATGGGAAGCCTCTCATATCAATATCTGATGGATTACATGTAATGGGAAGCCTTTTATATCAATATCTGACAGATAACATGTAATGGGAAGCCTTTTATATCAATATCTGATGGATTACATGTAATGGAGAGCCTCTCATATCAATATTTAATGGATTACATGTAATGGGAAGCCGCTCATATCAATATCCGATGGATCACATGTAATGGGAAGCCTCTCATACCAATCCTGATTGATTACATGTAATGGAAGCCTCTCATATCAATCCTGATGGATTACATGTAATGGGAAGCTTCTCATATCAATATCTGATGGATTACATGTAATGGGAAGCCTCTCATATCAATATCTGATGGATTACATGTAATGGGAAGCCTCTCATATCAATATCTCATGGATTACATGTAATGGGAAGCTTCTCATATCAATATCTGATGGATTACATGTAATGGGAAGCCTCTCATATCAATATCTCATGGATTACATGTAATGGGAAGCCTTTTATATCAATATCTGACGGATTACATGTAATGGGAAGCCTTTTATATCAATATCTGATGGATTACATGTAATGGGAAGCCTTTTATATCAATATCTGACGGATTACTGTATATGTAATGGGAAGCCTCTCATATCAATCCTGATGGATTACATGTAATGGGAAACTTGTCATATCAATATCTGATGGATTACATGTAATGGGAAGCCTCTCATATCAATATCTGATGGATTACATGTAATGGGAAGCCTCTCATATCAATCCTGATGGATTACATGTAATGGGAAACTTCTCGTATCAATATCTGATGGATTACATGTATTGGAAAGCCTCTCATATCTATCCTGATGGATTACATGTAATGGGAAGCTCCTCATATCAATATCTGATGGATTACATGTAATGGGAAGCCTCTCATATCAATATTTAATGGATTACATGTAATGGGAAGCCGCTCATATCAATATCTGATGGATTACATGTTCAGTAATAGGAAGCCTCTCATATCAATATCTGATGGATTACATGTAATGGGAAGCCTCTCATATCAATATTTAATGGATTACATGTAATGGGAACCGTCTCATATCAATATCTGATGGATTACATGTATTGGGAACCGTCTCATATCAATACCTGAAAGTTTACATGTTTGTAATGAAAGGCCTCACATTTCAATATCGGATGGGTTACATGAAAAGCCTCACATATCACTATCTGATTGATTACATCGAATGAGAAACCACACATAGCAACATATGATGGATCACAAGCCTCACATATCTAATGGATTACATGTAATGAGAAACCTTATGTATCAATCACTGTTAGCACTAGACCTGTCTCCTATAGTGTTGTTAATGGTTTTGAATGGTCTGCAATGAAATTATTTTAGAATTGAAATCCCATTACTGGCATTATTCGAGCAAATGATGATAAGTTTAAAGCTTGTATGGGGTTTGATGTTCTTCAAATTGCCACAGTTATTTAGTTTAAAATGTACTGATATGTTTTCTACAGTGTACGAAAGATTTCTCATAGTATATTTTATTCAAGGATAAATCAAATCAGTGCAGTATTATTGTCAACCTACAATGAAATTGTTGCCAGAGTATCTTTGATAAGATTTGCACCAAATTAGAAATTGGGAATGAAAGTTAATTATCTTCACTTAATCTTTGTTTCAATCCTCTCACAGCATTTTGTAAGGTTGGCATAGGAATCTGCTATGACATGAGGTTTGCAGAGCTTGCTCAAATCTACAAGACCCTAGGTGAGTAGAAATGTAATGACTCAACAACTTTAATGAGATATTGGAAGCCATAAGAGTATGTGATCCTTTTTGTGATGTAGAAGAGACTTTTGGTGTAAGATTGTTCTTCAAGATGGTAATATCAGATGCTATGTACAGTACAGGCTAAATAAAATCCAAATTACATCTATTTTTAAACCTACAGTGAAGTTATTTCTTTTTATAGAGAGGCCAGGTAGTGACAGGTTGTCTCCTGTGATATTCACTTTTTACATATAGCAACATGCCTGGTAGATAATCTAGCTGAACTGTTACAGTATCATTTAATTTTCTAGTCAATTCCATGTTGCATGCATAGCACTTCAATGTATTATTGGCATGTACATGACTTCCATCTTCATTAGATATTGAATGGATTATGTGTTAACTGACATAAATATAAATTAGTCCTATTTCAAATGACTTAATTGCAACTGATGTGCTGTACATACTGTATGAAGTTGTCTATATGTAAAATGTTGCCAAATTGGGGAAGAGGCTGGTATTAAAATTGAATGGGTAGCTACGAGGAGGATGACCAAGATATTATTAAATTACTTGCTTGTCATGTTTTAAAATGTTAGGTCTCACTACCTGAAAATTAGTCCAGATAAAAATCCATCTGTAAATGTACCACAGGTCTACATTAGGTTGACATTTGTTTGGTAGAAAGTATTTCATGGTGAAATTTTCAATGTCTTTAACCCTGTTACATGATTATTGTCTACTTGATTACATATTACTATGTCAGAGAGAAAATAAGACACACTGCAGCCTTAACCTCCATTACAGGTATTTGAGGAGATTTCTGCTGAATGGAACATTTATTAATTCATTATTTTTACATTGTGGGCAGAATGAATGTCAAAACACTGGGGAGTACAGATCAGGTGACAAGTTTGATATGAGAAAATACCCCTCAATGCCTTAATTTTGAGGTATCTATGTAGAATGTTTTAGAAGACCTGTCACTGCATGTTACTTGTTTACTTCATGTTAGTCTGAATTTCAATTATTGTTGTCAGCTCAGATTTTGAAGTAGTGCAGATTTATGATCATATGGTGACTGTTGCAGGGTGACATTGCATTTATAGAAGGTATGAGTGATTATCAGAAGTACTGGGACAATTTTCTTTTATCTGTATTGTTTACATTTAGGTTGTAAACTGATAGTATATCCAGGGGCATTTAATATGACAACAGGTGAAGCTCATTGGGAAGCAATTCAAAGGGGAAGGTAAGGACAAAATATAATTTTAACATCCCCACAACCGGTTCCTTGATGTCATCCTGTTACAATGCATCTATCTATGTGGCCATATAATGAATGTCATTTTGTATGATGAAAATGAGAGTGGGATTCCAACAGTGGCTGTGATCAGCATTCCTACTCTCAGTAAGGTGGAGTTCCACCAGTGGCTGTGACTAGCACTCCTACTCTCATTAAGGTGGAGTTCCACCAGTGGCTGTGATTAGCATTCCTACTCTCATTAAGGTGGAATTTGACCAGTGGCTGTGACTAGCACTTCTACTCTCATTAAGGTGGAGTTCCACCAGTGGCTGTGATTAGCACTCTTACTCCCATTAAGGTGGAATTCCACCAGTGACTGTGATCAGCATTCCTACTCTCATTAAGGTGGAATTCCACCAGTGGCTGTGATTAGCACTCCTACTCTCACTAAGGTGGAATTCCACCAGTGGCTGTGATTAGCATTCCTACTCTCATTAAGGTGGAATTTGACCAGTGGCTGTGATTAGCACTCCTACTCTCATTAAGGTGGAGTTCCACCAGTGGCTGTGACTAGCATTCCTACTCTCATTAAGGTGGAGTTCCACCAGTGGCTGTGATTAGCATTCCTACTCTCAGTAAGGTGGAATTTGACCAGTGGCTGTGACTAGCACTCCTACTCTCATTAAGGTGGAGTTCCACCAGTGGCTGTGACTAGCACTCCTACTCTCATTAAGGTGGAATTCCACCAGTGGCTGTGATTAGCACTCCTACTCCCATTAAGGCGGAATTCCACCAGTGACTGTGACCAGCATTGCTACTCTCATTAAGGTGGAATTCCACCAGTGGCTGTGACTAGCACTCCTACTCTCATTAAGGTGGAGTTCCACCAGTGGCTGTGACTAGCACTCCTTCTTTCATTAAGGTGGAGTTCCACCAGTGGCTGTGATCAGCATTCCTACTCTCAGTAAGGTGGAATTTGACCAGTAGCTGTGACTAGCACTTCTACTCTCATTAAGGTGGAGTTCCACCAGTGGCTGTGATTAGCATTTCTACTCTCATTAAGGTGGAATTTGACCAGTAGCTGTGACTAGCACTCCTACTCTCATTAAGGTGGAATTCCACCAGTGGCTGTGACTAGCATTCCTACTCTCATTAAGGTGGAATTCCACCAGTGGCTGTGATTAGCATTCCTACTCTCATTAAGTTGGAATTCCACCAGTGGCTGTGGCTGTGACTAGCATTCCTACTCTCATTAAAATTCCACCAGTGGCTGGGTTTAGTTTCCTGACTGTCAAAGCAAGCAAATTTAAATGTGATAGGTAATATAGGTGACTGTCACCAGCTAATATCAGCACAATGAGGTAATACATGTCAGTAACAGTAAGTGGAACATGTGGCTGTCACAGCAAGCACATAAAAATTCAATAAGGTAATGCATATGATTGTCACAGCCAGGCTTAAACAAATACTACAAATAGGATAAGATGGTGCAGATGCCTCTCACAACAAACACATTTAAATGGAATAAAGTAAAATAATGGTATGTCACATCAAGCAAATACAAAAAGATTGAAAAGATGACTGCCACAACAAGAAAATATAAGTATGATATTAAAAATAATACAGATGACTGCTGCGCCACATAAAGGTCATACAAAGAGAATGAAGGAAAAATTATCATAAATTTAACTGAATCTTTCTCATACTGCAGTGTAGTTTTTCAGCTGAAGAGAGCTTACGTCTCTTTGTATCGGGTATCGATTCAGTGTGCTTCATTTTCCCTTTTAATTGTTGATATGCACTGAAGAAGAGAATGAGCATGTAAGAATTTGAAAAGTGAGATTTACTCATGCAAGCAATTGTAAATGTAATGAATGTCACAGCAAGCAAATATAAAGAGCAATAAGTTAAAGGGAAATAGGGCGTTTGTTTTACAGAAAACATCCATACTTTTAAAACCAATGTTTGTCAATGCAGAATGATAGATTATTCAAAATAAGGAAGGACAGTAGTCTTTTTTTTTCAAGAAATAAGTTTCTCACAGATAGAAACTTAGTTATTTGTTGCTCAACACTAATTTGTTCACCCAAACTTTTCAAAATTCAAATGATGCATCTTCCGTTACTCATCACATGCATAATGTTTTGGGGAGATAAAGCTTTGGCAGACGTTTATTGATGAGACTGAATGGTTTAATAATGACTAAAGCTACTTCTTTAGAACGTCATGTTGGTGTATTCCAAACGCCCTTTTTCCCTTTAATATGCCTATCACACACACCAACATAAAAGCATGTATAAATACAGTAAGGTAATGCAGATGTCTTTTACAAGAAGCAAAAAAAAAACGGGTTGTACCAATGACTGTCACCAAAAGCAAGTACTATAAGGTAATGTAGATATCTGATCATAGAGAATCCCACAACGAACAAACCGGTAGAAAAAAACATAGGATTACATAAACAAGCATAACAAATGTGTCTTCAGCCCCATGTGCTTAACCTTGATATGAAATGAACAGTGTTATTTCTCTTATCACATATTAATCATGATTAGAGGTTAAGCTAGTAACACAAACGTTTCAGTTAGGTCTTGTTTTAAGTATTGCTTAATATACTTCAAGTTGGAAATCCCTTTTTGCTTATATTATGATTGTTAATACATAAGTAAAGTCAATTAATGGGAAATGGAGTATCATCATTGGACTGGTTTCCAAATGCATTTACATATTTATTATTATAATTCTTTTTCAGGGCAATTGACAATCAGCTCTTTGTTGTGACTGTGTCACCTGCAAGAGACACCAATGCTACGTACATTGCATGGGGACACAGTACAATTGTCAGCCCATGGTAAAGTATCAGAGGGAGCTCACATTCTTGTTTGAAATGGATACAAAGTATGTAAAGTTACAACACAAATAGATTAATAATGCTGGTACTTTGATCATCCCAGCAAAGACGATTTGCATAGATCCTTTGTGATACAAATTCAGTGTCAGGTGAAAAGACCATTAACAATGATGTAAAGAAGGATAATTCAAAGTGAAATGAATTAGTGTCACTCAGTATTTATTATTTCAGTATTAGGTTATCTGATGTAAGTATAACCGAAAATCAAATACCTCCAAGTTGAAAAGGCTTAAGATTAGGTAGTGTGATCCTCTTGAAATAATCATTCTAAATAGATCAAAATAAAATGTAACTGGTCGTACAGGAGCTTTATACTCATATAATCCATTCAAGTGTTACTGTTGGTTGAATTTAGTTTTCATATAATTCATTCTTCAGTCACATTACTGGCCATATAGAATCCATCCAATTTCTACCATTGAATGTTGATACTCTAACAATACATTCAAGATCTTGTCATCACTCACACTTCGTTCAAGTTAGAATTTTAACCAGATGCTGTTCCTGCAGTGCTGTTGTCAGGCTAACATGCATTTTTTTTTCAGTGCAGGGATGTTCGATTAAGGGGAACACCTTACCAGACAATTATGACAAATAAGTTAAGACCCATTATATAAGTTGCTAATGTGTTCCTGGTATCATAGGAACTCCAGATATTGTGAGGGTGGATGGTTGTCCAAACCCCCTGAACCCCCCTGGATATAGGTCTAGTTGTTTCTTGTTTATTGAGTGCTATGTTTGTCATCTTTTGCTGTTTTCTGATTATTTCTCTTAGTAGTTTCTTATCTTTGTTTATGCAGGGGTGATATTCTTGTTAAGGCCGATGAGAAAGAACAGATTGTATCAGCAGATCTTAGCATGGATAGAGTTAATGAGATACGAGAGCAGATACCGATATCAATACAGAAGAGATCAGACCTATATGAAGTCAGAATATCAAAAGAGTGAAGATCTGGTCTATGGTAAAATGTTTCCAAATCCCTAAATCAAGAATTATTCAATGTATCAGTAATTGCTTAGTAAAGAAAGTCATTGTTAAAACTTTATGAAATATTTTTTAAGTCATGCTATATGAACTTGAAATCTTACTAGAGTGAGAGTAGTTTCTTCTCAAGGTAATGAAGTACATTGTGTTTTCTAAGTATCACCTTATCTCAGGTAATGTGGATGGTCTCATTTTAGTATATTTTCTGCAACTCTGAAGAGGTTTGTTTAGATTGATTGTGAAATAACAACATTAGCCTGTATATTAATAACAATTTTATATATCATATACACTGTTCATGTGCATCCTCTGAACTGATGTGTTTCTTTATAACACAAAAATAAATGAAGATGAAATGATAACTTTATCTGATTGAGTTTTCCTTGAACAATGTTGTAACAGTTATTGTAAACTGATGGCAAGTTACAGGATTTTTGATATGTTTGCCAAAGGCTGAAGTAATCACTGTGATGATAACATGCTGATCATGTGTGTGAGGGTGTGTGTATGTGTGTATGTATACATGCGTGTGTGATGCTTTGCTGGTAGACAATATCTCAAGAGGGCTAACCGTGACAAATCTCATACTTAGTACATTGGTTGGTCAAACTGACTAGATGCATCCCTATTGTTTTTGGTGGAGGGGAAATGTCATTTAAGGTCATTACAGGTCAAACTGTGAAAACCTTGTAAACAATATGTTTAAGACGGTAACCTAGACTGATTGCATAGGTGTAAATTGGGCTGACCGTATTGTGTAGATGACCCTAATTGTTTGGTGGAGATCAAAGTCATTTGAGGTCAGCAGATGTCATACTGTGGATACTTTGTAAACATGATATCTCTCTGAGAGTAACTTAGGCCTTGACTGCTCTCATACTTACTCTGTAATTTGGTCATACTGTTTAGATGATCTCTATTTCTTGTGGTGGATGTCAAAGGTCATTTAAGGTCACCAGTGGCCTAACTGTGAAAATATTAAATATATCAAGAAGGGTAACTTTGACTGATCTTCTACTTATTGTGTAGATTGCCTACACTGAGGTGAGGATCCTCACTGATTTTGGTTGAGGTCAGATGTCATTTAAGGTCACCAGAGGTCAGACTGTGTAAACCTTGTAAACACTATCTAAAGAAGGGTAACTGTGTGGAATCTTCTTTATTTAGTATATGGATTCCCATTGTGAGTAGATGATCGCTAGATTGTTTTTGGTAAAGGTCCAAGGTCATTTTGAGTCACCTGAGGTCAAGGGCCAAAATCATGTTAACTCATATATTTCAATAAGAGAAACTGCATGTCTATTGCCTTTTGACTATCAGGTAAGAGCTTTTGCTTGATATATTGTGAAACTCATCAATTACTTGTGTATTTATACATAAAAATTTCCCAGCCTTGTAATGACCTAGCTGTTACTTTGACACTAAGCTAAGCAATCTTGTATGAGAATAAAGACCATTTTGTAATCCTGTTCAGCCCTTGGGAGCCATATGTTGTTGTGTTTTGTCCTCATTTGACCATTACTGGAAATATCTTAAACTTTGAATGAAATCTACAAGTTTGCATGTATTTTGTGATTGACTGCTCCAAGTTTATGTGTATCTTGTGATTGCTTGACTGCTCCAAGTTATGTGTATCTAGTCATTGCTTGACTGCTCCAAGTTTATGTGTATCCCGTGATTGCTTGACTGCTCCAAGGTTATGTGTATCCTGTGATTGCTTGAAAGCTCCAAGTTTATGTGTATTCTGTGATTGCTTGACTTCTCCAAGTTTATGTGTATCCTGTGGTTGCTTGACTGCTCCAAGTTTATGTGTATCCTGTGATTGCTTGAAAGCTCCAAGGTTATGTGTATTTTGTGATTGCTTGGCTTCTCCAAGTTTCTGTGTGTCCTGTGATTGCTTGACTGGTCCAAGTTTATGTGTATCCTGTGATTGCTTTACTGCTGCAAGGTTATGTGTATCCTGTGATTGCTTGACTTCTCCAAGTTCATGATGATTTTCTGGTCATTCGACTTAGGTTGCAAGTTAAAGCTCTTTTAATCACTGATGCTCTGGAACTTAATCTCTTCAGCAAACACACTTCACTGAGCTCTGTGAGATGCAAGAGTTTATTTACATATTGACTAGCTATGAATTGAACATCCTCTTGCCAGAACTACCTCCACTGGCTGGAGGTCATTGTGTGCACAGCTAATTGAGATGTTTGATTGGTTATGTAATAAATCCACAGTCACACAGTGGAGGATGCTTCTCATCACTCACTAAAACCAACTGCAAAACCCTCCGCAAAGTTAATGCGGCGGGTTTTTAGATGCAACCTAAATCTAACGGCCATTAGAGAGGCATGTTATGTGTATTCTGTGATTGCTTGACTGGTCCAAGTTGATGTGTATCCTGTCGTTGCTTGCCTGGTCCAATTTAATGTATTATCTGTGATTGCTTGACTATTCCAAGTTAATATGTATCCTGTGATTGCTTGTCTACTCCAAGTTAATGTGTATCCTGAAATTGCTTGGCTGCTCCAAGTTTATGTGTATTCTGTGATTGCTTGACTTCTTCAAGTTTATGTGTATCCTGTCATTGCTTGCCTGGTCCAAGTTAATGTATTACCTGTGATTGCTTGACTACTCCAAGTTAATATGTATCCTGTGATTGCTTGACTACTCCAAGTTAATGTGTATTCTGTGATTGTTTGGCTGCTTCAAATCTGTTCAATTTCAGATTTTCATCAGTGTATATTATTTGTGTGGTTGTTTAAGTTTCAGATTAATTGTGCATTTATATGGTTGTCAACTTAACTCACAGAGTAACAAATACAAGTCATGGTCTGGGTTCATGAGTCATGCGTTCTTACTTTCTAGCTCTTTGACACCACTTTGACACTGTGTGTTCTCTTTGACACCACTTTGACACCATGTGTTCTCTTTGACACCACTTTGGCACTATGTGTTCTCTTTGACACCACTTTGACACTGTGTGTTCTCTTTGACACCACCAATCCTACAGTTGTCTTGTAATGTATGTCCAGACTACAGGGTTGATGATATTTGGTGTTATGTTGGATGCCTGCAAATAAACAGTATTGTGTAGTAATCAGTTAATTGTGTCCATTGAAAGTATCAGTACATTTATGTGCGATTTTCGTAGCTCATGCTTTCAGTTTCCCACATATTTTCATGTGTAACACACTGTGTATGGATAAAGAGTTGAAATGTTACTTTACTGTTAAACTCTGGGAATGATTTAAAAGGTAATCACTAAGCAATACATGAGTGGAGCCACAGATACCATTGTGATGAAGTTTACTGAGAAGGATATTATGATGTAAGGTGTTGAATGCTTTTGGAAGATACACAAATATATCTATATTTGTTATTTTGACATGCATCTGTTAATAAATCAAATGAAGGAAACTGTGATTGGTTTATCTTCCAGGAAGAAAACCAAATTATCATAAAATACATCAATAAGAACAACACGGGAAAAATACATCGAACAGAAGTTGATCTGTATTTCACATTTTCTCTTCTCACTTTTGAATACAAGAACAACTCGAAGAGCTTTCTGTAAGTCAGCCACAGGGTGTTACACTGGTGTGAGAATGATTAGTTACAAATGAATAACTAGTAGATCACATACCTAACTCAAAATAGTCAACACCTTTAACAAAGTTAGAATGAATGCCACGGTGTTAAGAAGCAGAGTTTTCTGTGACACCATCATCTCCGTAACTTCATTGTTTTTAGTGGACTTTATAGAGAAAAGGGCGTTGCTTTTACAGAAAACATCATATTTTTAAAACCAATGTTTGTAAAATAAAAGATCATTCAAAAAAGAAAGGATAGGATTCACCCAAACTTTCCAAATTCAAATGATGCATCATCTTCCATTACTTTTCACACACATAATCAAGTTTTTTGGTGAGGTGAAGCTTGCACAAATGTTTATTGATGAGACTGAATGGCATAACAAAGAGCAAATCTATTTCTTTCTTTTCTTTGTAGGCCATCTTGGTGTATTCTAAACACCCAGCCTATTTGCCTTTAAAGAGGCAGAATCAGCAGCAGGGACCTCGCTTATCCCTATAAGTACTCGAGTTTATAATATTTTGAATTTTCCGTTAAGTGACAGGACCAATACATTTGTGTCATTAGTTTTTAAGTATTAGCAATGTCTTTGTCAACAGAAACAGGAGCAACATATGTAAATATATTCAATTTCATCTATCAGAAGAGGAGGTTTTCCATTTATAATGGACTTGATACAGCTCCGTATCCCATTACAATTATTGAAATGATGTGTATGCATAGGCCTACTTTCAATATCTAATTATTTGGATCATGTGGGACGTAGTCAGGAGAGATGTCCCCTCACTTTTTTGGGAGAGGGGAACATCTCCCAAATGTCTCATCCACTTTTCATAATAATGAGATCAAAAACTGCAATAACTGGTCAAAACACTGAATTCTGAGCACACTTCTTTTAATTTAAAACATTCATAATGTCAATTTTATTGTTTTATTATATATATAACTATAATGTAAATATCTTTTAAGGTTTTAGCAGTGCAGTGACTATATCATATGTTTTCAGTTAACATTTGTCGTTTACAGCTTTCCTTTTAAGTGATAACATGTCTTCTGCCACGAACAGGTTCTAGTGTGAGGCACTCTCGTCGACTCGCAGAAATTAATTCTATGGGTCAACTACATACTACATATGGTTAGTCACATGTCATTACCTGTATACCTGCAGTGTTTAGTACCTCCCCCCAATACTCGTGACATGAATATGTAGTAACTTTCCATTTGATCAATTTATTACCTACTAGTAGACTAGAGCACATCCTAGTACATCTGTATGATCTCACCCATTAATATTGTCAACAATTTACATTTGTCATGTGATCATAGTATTTACAATTGTTTTTGGAATCAGAGAAGTATGTAAACACATATGCAAAACAAAAAAAAAACAAGAAAGAAACATATGTTTGGACATATGCAGTAAAAAAGGACGATTTTTATGGACTTTTGAAATGATCGTACGTTTTCAGAATACAGTACCTACTGAAGATCAGCCATTGCAATGATTTTTGATTTGAGATATCACAATGACAGGACCCCAATTTTTTTATGTAAAAAGTGTAGGCCTACTGGATATAACATAGACTGCAGAAGTGACACTACATTTTAAGAGGTAGGCTAAATTTTGACCAAATCATTATACCATTTGCCATTTTTTTCCAAATTGGGTGAGGGCATCCCCCATATACCCCCTCCCAAAGAAGTACGACTATTCATAAACTGAAAAGTCACGTCCCCCACTTTTGGAGATGGATCCACCCCCCATGCAGTAGTGAGACGATTGCAATTGCATTAAAGACAGTGTTAGGTACATGTACGATTCCGCAAGTACTTTTTGTACAATTTCTTTTTATTATCGCATGAGTTAAAAGCACTTGTGGTTATTCAGTCTTGTCTGAAGTTATTTTTACTTCTTTTAATTGTGAAGCAAGTAAAACAGTTACTACAACGTATCTTAAAGATATAGAGGAAATTGTCGCAAACATCGTTAACATCATTATACAATTAAATTTAGCAAAGTCTCAGTAGGCTTATCAAGTACAGTTTGGAAATTCTACAGGAAGTCTGTGACAATTTCATTTCTGAGTCAGTGCAAAGAACTGTACTCAACCTTTTCGGTTCTTCTTGCATTAATTATAATTATTTAAGCTTCTCTCTTAAATACTGACATTCATTTTAAATAAAGTATTGTGATCAAATGTTTTGGTTCTTCCCGCATGAATTATGCAAATTTTCAGAGAATAATTTCGACATCGTTGTTGCCAGTTTTAGTTTATGTTGTCGTGTTATGGGTGGTTTAGGTGGTTTTTCAGTCGTGGTATGACTGCTCCAGTGTTAGTGACACAGAAAGTTTCCGTTACAGTAGAGAGAGACGTCAGAACAGAAGTATTTAGAGAGGTTCCAATTTAACGATCAGAGTTCCATTTTATTCTTTGATTCGACTGCCACATAAATACACGAGAATTAAATTGACGGAGATGATTAAATCAGAGAGAAAAGCGTATACCGTTTATTTACATGACGATGACAAAAAGCAGGAAAGCGAGGAGAGATAAGATGACACAGGTCCACATAGTGTACAGAGAGAACGACGTTGACAGTTCGACGATTGATTTACCAGTGTGGGCACTGTGGCTGACACTTGGCCTGGTGGCTTCCCGGGGTAGATGGTCACGAGGACTACGTGACAACGTTGACCAATCATAGAGCAAACGATTGTCCATGGCATGATATGCAAATGGTTGCTACCGGTGATTTATACCAATCAGCTAGGTATTGCAAAATCTTTCTACGAACAATGTCTAAGGTTTCTATTTTTAATGTTTTACCTTGTATAATTTGACTGCTTGAGGGAAATAAAGGAAAGTTTAATAAACTCTAGTAAACACCGGAAGACTGAACTTTGTATGACCTATGAGTATGGTGGTGTAGAATTATCATCTCTGTACAACAACATATTGCACCATTTTGCATCTAAGAGATTAAACAGTATTTGTTTTTTTGAGGGAGTAAACCTTGCACAAAATACCACTTATCAAAACAACAGAAGATAGGATAGAAAAGAAAAGGTCAGAGCAGATTGAAGTCGACAAACGACAGAAAGTGGACAAAGTGCTATAGTAGCGTCATTAAGTCAGCACTTACACGCTAATCACATACTGTTCCAGTACACTTAATGGACACTGTCACATATTAGTGCACAAGTACAGTCAATGCGTACGCAAACTGTCCATGATACGCATGGAGAGAAACATGCATTTACGTTCTACCCGTCATGTCTGCCTAATATATAGCGGATCTGGATTAGACCATAGTGATTCCAGATCTACGACAGATGATCGGGTACATGTCGTCGTTTACTATCGTTTCCGTCTACGATGAAAATCTTTCCGTCAAACACTTGAAAACATGTTGTGTCTCATCAGGCTGAAGGCTGTTCAGGTACTCATCGCAATTACCGGTTCCCTAATTGAGGTGGTCTTCACCTTATACATTTTGTCCCTGGCATCATACAATAATGCCCCTTTTTGGACGGGCCACTCGTTGAAGGTAGTATAGGGATTAAGGGTTAGGCGATAGGACAAATCGACGTCTTTAGTTGACAACCCATTAGTCTTTCAATTATGACACACTACACTCTTTCTCAGTACGCAATCAATTCGCAACCATTGGGAGCACACTGTTCAAACTCTTTAGAGAGCAATATGACTTCACATCGTGATTTGATCCTTCTGTCGATCCTTGGAAATGTCGACTGATTTGTTATTCTTTATCTTGCATCAACAATGTTAAAGCATTCTTTATATTAGAACAACACTTTCACTGCTGTAATTATAGCAGGCACCAATTTGAGCTCCTGTTAGAAACCTTCTGATTCAGGCTAATTTGAGCTCGTTCAGACTTTCTCATTTAGTATATAAGTGAATCGAATCATCATGATGATGTTGACTGTGAGATACGTACAGTATAGACACCCAAATAGAACGGACTTGGTTAAAATGTTGGTTGAATTCGTGTTGGTGGCATTATTTCTCTAAGGAGCCATTCCAAACGTGATGAGAAAATTAAAGAATAAGGACACATGCACAGGAACAAGCTGACAATTAGTAAACAGAGAAATTTTAAGGATTTTTTGGAGATCAGAGAAAAGCCGTCGACCTACATTTTTTTTTTTTTTTTTGGTAGTACACGCAGCATCCACGTGAGCCAGGAAGGCCCTATATCAAGGTAGATCGGGAAGACAGACGAAATACATCCAAGTCCAGCGCTTGATAGAAAAAAGAAAACGACCTGTCTCATCTCAAAATGTAAGTCATTTCTTCTACTTTGTGACTGACGAATCACCAATACAACCATCTGTGTGGCCTATGTTTCTTACCGTAGCAGAGTCACTTGGCCCGTGGCCAAGAAAATCAGTATTTTTGCATGGATACGTTTTCTGAGGGAGGTTCTCTTCCAATACAGTGATGGTTCACGGTACGCTTAAGTTACCCTTAAACTATGCCCTCGGTCTGCACAATCTGCCAAAGCTAACAAAGCATTCGAAATAATGAAAGATATAATCAAAGACGTCTTCAAGGAAAGACTTTCATTCAATGTCTTCGTCTAAATGTATTGACAAAATCATCTAGAAAAAACTTGGCGTTCTATTTTTGGACCTCTACTCTTTATTATTTTGGTAAATGACATTACATCTGTTTCTACAAAATCCTCGTTAGTCATGGTTGCCGATGACACCAACATATTTTTCAAAGGCACTAATGTACAAAGGCTTAAAAAATGTGAATAATGAACTTGAATTATACTTTAATTGGTTTGCTTCAAATCAGCTTTTCCTCAAAATTTGTAGAGCACATTGTGTGGTCTCCAACCCACCGCACAGCCATTCGTATGGATTTTCTATTGTTATCAATAACGAAAATCAACATTTTGCTACTTGCGTTAATATTTTAGGAGTGTCCATCGATTCAACACTTACCTGGAAAGATCGACATCTTTTACATATGTTCATAAGTTGCTAAGTATGTTAGTTAGCAGACTAAAACATGTCCTTCCTAAAAATGTGCTCCATTCAATTTACTTTAATTTATCCATATCTCTCTTAGTGCGGTAGTCTCTCATAGTCTATCGCAAGTATACTTTCTTCAGCAAGGTAACTATTTCGCATAAAATAGCCTGATTAGTCACATTTCTGGTCGGGCCTCGCGAGGTCACACTAGTACATTTTTTAAGTCACTGGAGTTCCTGAAAGTTAAATGATATTACAAATATTGCAACTTATACATTTCGTTTTGTTAACCACTTGCTCCCTAGTATTTTTTTTTTCTCACTGTTAAGTCAAAATCGTTGAGTTCACAATTACGATACACGGCATAGCAGTCATCCTCACCTCCCGGGGAATCAGAGAAAATTTTCCAAGACCGGTTCATGTTTTCGTGCCATTAGTATACGGAATTCTCTTAGTACTCCTTACATTCCTTCAGAGGTATCTTAAGCACATTTTTATCAACGAATATCAGATGCCCTTTCATTGTAGGGGGTGGGGTGGATTCTCTTAGTACTCCTTGCATTCCTTCAGAGGTAACTTAAGCAGCACTTTTTTTTTATCAATCAATATCACATGCCCTTTCATTGTAGTGGTGGGTTCGTTTATAGTTCTCCTTACATTCCTTTAGAAGTAACGTAAGCACATTTTTTATCAATCAACATCACATGCCCTTTCATTGTAGTGGTGGGTTCGTTTATAGTTCTCCTTACATTCCTTTAGAAGTAACGTAAGCACATTTTTTATCAATCAACATCACATGCCCTTTCATTGTAGTGGTGGGTTCGTTTATAGTTCTCCTTACATTCCTTTAGAAGTAACGTAAGCACATTTTTTATCAACCAATATCACATGCCTTTTCATCGTAGAGGGGGATGGGTTCGTTTAGCGCTCTTTACACTCTTTCAGAGGTAACTTAAGCACATTTTTTATCAATCAATATCACATGCCTTTTCATTGTAGGAATGTGTGAGTCAATGAGGGATATGTATTTTCTGGGTTGGCTCAACTTCTGTGCTTTAATTATCTCTGGCCCTTTTGGGGTTTTTTCGTTTATTTTCTTTTGTAACTTTCCAGCTGGGGAGCATTCTCGAGACCAGTATTTATCGTTTTTTTTTTAGAGTGCTTCCTTTCATGATCTGTTTGTATTTCTTATGTAACTTTACTTATACTCTTGTTGATTTGTCAATTATCATCATCAGACATCATGAAGAACAAAATAAATGTAACGAATATGAAACATCCGGCAAGTTCTTTTGAATGGATCCGGGTACAGCCCTAAAAAAAAATAACTTTCCGTTGCAGGCATTTCAAAACCCATATCAATACATTGTTCCTAACTTCAGACAGTCAAAGAAAAAAAAAAGAAATACAAATGTATTCCTCTAGTTGTGCCTCGGTGACATAACGAATTCCTCATTGCCTAATGTCAGATTGATAACAACAATAAAAGAAATGCCGAATTACGTCTATGAAATTATTGTGGGCTAATTCAATACAATTGTCATTGTTACGTACCTGTGGAGAGACACGAGTAAAACGGCCTAAATATGTCTTAGAAAGTATTGTGAGCTGATTCAGTACAAGAATCAGACATTGACTAGCCCTGTGTAGTATATAGAGAGAGCAACAATCCAACCAAGGTCGTCGCGACCGAGCGGGGGGGGGGGGGAGTATAGGGATACCCACCCCCACCCCACCCCACTTTAAAATCTGTCAGAGTGACGATAGTCTGAAAATTTGAAGTTGGTTACCTGGTAATTGACAAATTTTTCAATAAATCTTATGTCAGTTGGAATTTCTCATATTGAAGAGAAGAAGCGTTTATAGTCGAAAATCTGAAGTACCGTACCAGTTGGAATTTTTCATATCTCAGTCTAGCTCATTTAATGACAAAAAAGGTACCATCCTACTATTGCACCAGATTGTGTCTAAGCTTACCTGGTATAAATCGGACATAAGTTTGAATTTCTCATATTAAACTGTGCAAGCTTTGATAGCTGAAAAATGTGGAATACCATTTAGAATTTTTCATATCTCAATCTGTCACATTTTATGATTTTAAAAGACGTCAGATATTGCGCTGGATTGCATCTAAGGTTACCTAGTAGGTAACAACTTTCTCAAAAGGGGGTGGCATTAGCTATATCTATCTTCTAGTATCACCTTAGAAGCACTGATTTGCAATTAGTATATTACAACTATTGATAAATTGATTTTTCTTTTCATACGAATCGATTAATTGCACACATGATATCCATATTTCAGGTTGGGTAAATGCAGTTCAAGTACACCCAGGAAGTCGTTTCCTGCCATTTGCAGCTTCTTGCACGCTCAGCGCCAACCAATTGCGGCGGGGGGGGGGGGGGAGGGGGCATTTCGCTTCGATAGTAATCCAACCAGGTAGCCAGAAAACGTTATTCGGGGAAACAATCCACCTCCACAAACAAAATTCAATGTGTCAATGTGTTCAACAGAAAAAAAAAAACAAAAGAAGAGGATTAGTAATTCATTGCTATTCGTGAACCACCTGAAAACATTATATGCACTTCCACTTGTAATAAATTGATTTTCCTTTTCACTTGAGTTCAGGATTGTGCAGACATGATATCCGCATTTAAAGGTCGTGTGACATAAAATTTAAAATTTTGGAGTTTGAGTACATTAAGCGTTGAAAATATTAAAAATAACCACAAATTTCATCAAAATCCGTCAAAGATTGATTGACCCATTTACAGGAAAATTAGTGTCACACAGCTGCATCATGAATAAACATTGGTTAAGTATGCAAATGTGTCACGTCAAGAGATGGACTACTATGATATGTCTTCTGTTACTCTTTTGTTTATGTAACCTGCATTTCAAGGACATATGAGAGTTTTATATACCCGGAGGGTTTTATTTTGGATAATGGATAATGGGATCCATTAAAAAATATCGATATCACTTAACAACGTGAAAGTCATTACGTAATTAAAAGGCAAACTATATAGGGTTAACAAAAGAAACACTGACACTATGCAAATCTCCATCTGTTTTGCATTTTCCTCAGATTTTGAAAAGTCATATCACGAAAACGGTGAAAGTCAGGGTTTTACTTTGCAACTTCTGAACGAAGGGTGTTCCTTTCTAAAAGCATGTCACACAACCTTCCATGGCTTGGTACATTCAGGTCACTTACACCCTTACATGGTGGCGCTCCGCGTTGATAGTAATGTCGCTAAATAGTCGAAAACATGATTCAGACAGTCTCCGCCCCTCAAAAAAAAAAGACTTAATGTCGGTGTTCCTATGCGTTCAACCACAAAGCATTTGCGAATTTCTAAAAGAAAAAAAAAATGGAAAAAAGGATAATTCATTACGCTTCTTGTATTACCTCAAACGCACTTGATAGGCATTACCGTTTTTCAAAGATTAATTTTTCTTTTCACATAAAATAACGAAATGTAGACAGGATCTCCATATTTCGAGGCTGGGTACATGCAGCTCAAGTACACCCGGGAAGTGCCGTTCCCTGCCATCATCTGGTAGAAGAGTTGAAAAGCCAACATTTTCTTGTACGCTCACGCCAACCAATGGTGGTGCTCCCCTTAGACAGTCCTGCCGTTACTCACCACCCCTTCCGAAAGCTTTTTCTTTGTTTCGCCGATAATTTGTTTGCTTATCCTGCATGCCCCTTTAATTCGTCACCCCCTCCCCCGTTCCTAGTTGTTCCTAGTGACTGAAACTATAGTGGTGGGGTCACCACATAGAAAAACTCCCAGCTAGTCGGAATTTTTCACCATCACACCCCCCTAAAATGTGATCCTATCCATGGCCCTAATCCAACCAATGCTGCTTCGGATATTGAGGGGCCACTGAAGAACCTAAAGAAGGTAGAAAGAATTGGATAACAGTCAGACACATCAACTAAAGAACAAATTTGATAAAACCTAGAATTCAGTTGATGACAACGTACATCTAAGAGATCCTTGCAGAAAGCCATGCATGCTGGCTGCTTAGACAGCGCAGTAGCGTAGCTCGAGGCAATGTGTCCAGCCATCAAAACCTAACAAATGTCACGTCCCCACTTATGCAGTGTGCAAGTATGTATGTATGCATGTATGTGTGTGTGTGTGTGTGTACGCGTGTGTATGCGTGTGTGGGTGTATGTATGTGTGTGTGTGTATGTATGTATTTTTTTGCAACTTACGGTTACTTTTTACTTCTGTAAGAGGATCGACTAGCCTCCCAAATCGTTCTGTTCACAGAATAAAAGCATGCAGTTTACAAAACTGACAACGCAACTTTACTATCATGTAATATTTGATGAAACTCACTACCAGGCATACGTAACACCGAGCAGCCCTCTGTAAGAATTCTGGAAGTACATTGAAGTGAATGATTGGCATGATATGGAACAGTTTCAACCATGATACAGCATTCATTCATCATAGTAATACATCTTAGAGGTCAGGACAGATGAAGTGAAGTGACACTACCCTAACCCTAACCCTGTGATTTAGCATCTACAATCCTCGACAAAAATGATGTAACACTTGTACACAACCAGTACTGTCTGCATTTTACTAAAAACAACCCCATGAAATAGTTTATTATGATTACCCGGTTAAAAAACAAACCTACGAAAATAAATCCCCGAAATTTAAAGTACGTACATATACTCCTTATGTTCATAGTCTTAATTTAAACTATTTAAGGCACAAAATCCTCAAACCTAAAGGAATAATTTAATACTATTCTCATGCACCTTATACGAAAATGAGCATTTCCTACGGCAAATTTTTCTTCTGAATTTTCGCTATGAAGTGATATTGTCCATCAGTATGTCATTCTGGGCGATCAACGAATTTGTTTGAGTGTTGTACGTTACATCATTTCTATCATATCAATGTACATGTACGTAGATTTAAGTAGACATAATGATTTATGTGCGCGTGTTGATGGTGCATTACTTTCTCAGCCTTTTCTTCTTTTTTCTTCCTCTGTTTCAATAATTTAGTGAACGTCGAAGAATTCGCCGTTATAATTAGAGAACAAGACAATAGCAAAATTATTGACAGAAAAAATATGAAACTCCATTGGTTGCATTTTAGTTGTGGTGTAAAGACTAAAGCCTTCTCTCACCATTTGTCTTCAACTTTGTCACTCGTCAACCTACTGTTCCAATGCATCTTTCACAAGACTTCGGCCTATGGAGAGCCGTAGGTGAAATCATTTTGCAATTTCAAATGTGCTGTAGTGGCACGGAAAGCGATACGTCGCGGCTGAAGTGATCAATAAATGCATGTAGCGAAATAGAATGACTTTCGTTATTTGATAAGATTAACAAACGATCTAAGTGGTGGATATTACATTCTTTACTATCAAAAAGTAAATTTTAGCAAGAGAAACACGCCTCCTTTGAGGTCATGGTTTCACTGAACGTCAACTCACACCGATCGAAGCTAATCGACCCGTCGCAATGACGGGAGCCCTCAATTGCAAGTCAGCTAGCCCACGTCTGGCCTCGAACTCGAGCCGTCCCATCAACCAACAAAATAATACTTGCTGGTCAAGTAAAACTAAAAGTCGTTTTTCATGGCCAAATGAATAGTCCATTCATAAATACGTCATTTTCTTGACACTTTTTCTTCACATCAGCAGTGAACGTGCGCGCATGCAACGCCTTTAACGACAAGGCAAAATGGTTGCTATTTGCTCCCTATTGTTCCTATCACGAGTCTCAAAGTTGTCCAACAAATTTTGGACGCTTCTCTAAGCTATCGCGTATTTGTATGTTCATGTACATGAGTTCAAACAATACGTGTGACACAAAATACGTGTAACAATACCCACCTTCCCCCAGTTAATGATGAAGTTGTTTAAATTTTGAATATCTTATGGTTGGGACAGGTACCCCGCTCCACTTCTCAATGTTGGCTACACTAAGAATTATTGACTCATAGGGTACATTCACTCATTACGCGCAATGTTGTCCCAACCAATGGATATCCCAAAACCTCAACATTGGAAGAGGGAGCAGGGGACGGTGTCCAATTTATTTTTGTAGAGGATTGTAGTTTTGTCAAAATATTTTTTGGTTTCATGCCCGCCAAGTGATGGTGGCGGTCATCTGACAATGTCAAAGAAGTCCCAATTTAGGAGTCATAAAAAACAAGCCTAATTTTTTTCTTTTAAATGAACACGTTGCATTGAAAGAGTAGATAGTATCAAAGAAAAGCTCAGTGTTATTCGCTGAGGCTGCTTTGGAATGCTAGTTTGTGACCTCCAGACCGTGAGTCCCTTCATTCATGTGACAACTCCAATTCCTAAGTCAAAATTTTAGTTACGCGAAAGAGGCGGATGTCTGCATATATCAGTTATTGACCCTAGTTTCAATTTCTTGGATGTTTCAACAATGATGGGTTTTTTCATTGCTGGGATATTGATACAGGTAAGGTGACGTATATGTCAAGTCAATGGAGGCAATTGGTCTAGAAAAAAAAAGAAAACATCTTTTAATATGCTCACTTTGTACAAGTCGACCTTCTACAGCTCTTGCAATTTCTCCTATAACCTTCTCATGCTGAAACGGTATCCGATTGTTGATATATGTAATGGTATTTGATGGAGGTAAGGGCGGTGTTGGATTTCTTGCAGGAAACTGATTAATACTTATCTGGTTTTAGTGGTTTACATTGCCTCGAATAATTCTTCAAAGTTAGCCGTTTCACAGAATAATCTGAGTTTGTTCTTGCTTCCAGCTCCTCGATCTAGCTGAAAAAAAAATGGCACGAAAAATGGTACTCTCAATGTTGCTGTTGTTATTAGTTTTTAATGGTCTTTGGATAATTGCTGACAGTGTGGCCGCAGGTGAGTTATATAATGCCTAATTGTAAATATACGATAGAATATCATCCTGTACTATGCTCCATATGTTACTGCATGTGTTCATAAATAATCTTTTACATGAGCTAGCATATACCGTGTATCTTCTATCTCCCATCATCACTTTAAATCTAGTATAGTCCAGAACCCCCCCCCCCCCGCCCGACCCCAAAATAGTGTTAAAGTGACAGTGACGTTTGTAGTGATTTCTTCATCATTGTTTTAAGAGATACAAGACATTTAGCAGAAGTTCATTTAATACCAGTTAGACGCGAATAAGCTCTTCAAATGCTTGATTTGATACCACAATGTAGCGTAATTCTTGGCATAGGGTCACTTTAATAAAACAACCGCTATTGGTTTGTACATAATATTACTACAAATGTAGCTCTCTGTTAGAGACTTTGAAGAAACAGTTAAATTCTACTCAAATTGATTGAATTATGTTCCACTTAGCTGGTAGAATTGTATTTGTTTTATGCATCGCGATGTTCTACAAAAGGGAAGGACATTTTTAAAACGAAAACAAGATAATCCACGGAATTGCATATTTCATCATAAGGAACGACCCTGTCGTTTCCGTAGTTATTCTCTCTTTCACATTACTCATGCCCAGGGTGATGCAATACCCAATTCATCTTTCGAGTACAATAAACTAAAGAAGTTTTGATTGATTATGATAATCAGACGCTGACTAAATATGGGTGCAGGGCGGAATATGAAAGTGGGAGGGGTGAGATTAATTTTGAACTATGCACCTCACCCTAACCATAGACGAAAACATACATTTTTGTAATAAATAATAATATTAATAGATCAACATGGATAATAGTGTGCTGTAAGCATATGATCCTTCTTTGTTTTGCCACTGGTACACACCGGACACCATCCAAGCTGGCAGCAGGCGGCAGGGGAGGGGGCACTTCCAGAGGTGTTTGAAATTGCTTCTACCCGGCTGTGAAATATGAATCTCATATCTGCAATGTCTCAATTTATGAGCAGAAAATCAATCTATGGAACCTGGTTAGACATACCAGATTGGTAGAGTTGATACATGAAGCATAGTGCATTACTAATTCTCTCTCATTTGTTCTCGGCACTTTTGTAATATAGTGGTTGGACTTACCCTCACCGGGGTAAGCCACTGTAACCTTGAATGTTAGTGTATTGGAAGATTGTTATCCTTTAGTTGAAACTAGATGGATGATGGACAATGATGGACAATGAGACTGTTTAGTGCCAGGGAATATATTCTTCAGTAAGTTGTAGGTTGTCACGTAGAAATATTTGAACCCATGCACGTACGTAACAACAATGACATAATATACAACAGATCTGTTATAAACAGTAATTATGACAACTGATGATATTTTATATGGCATTGGTTTGTTACTAGTGTTGGCGTTAATACTGCTAGACAAAATTTTCACCGGCATTTCAAACATATTGATTCGATTTCCTGCTATAATATTTCTTTATGCTCACACAGTTTCATTGCTAGGCTTGTTCATAAGAAATAGGATAGGCGAAATCGTTTGAATTCATACATTGATTTAGACTGACTGAGATTTTTTAAAAAAACAATTTTATGATATTCATAATGGTCATGTACAACTAATTAAATTCCTAACCGTAATATGGACACAGTCTATAGTCTCTCTCACAACCAGTCTAAAACTCCTCCTGGTGGGCATACAATACCATATGTGTATTTAAAACACTTTGCTCCTGTGTGTACTGTGTACTATGAGCTATTTTATACATCTGTCGAATTGGTTGTCGATCAAAGATCTGATTCCAATTGAGAAGTTTGCTTACCCCTAGCCTTTGGGTGAATTTGAGTGCCTTCATTTTCCTTTAGTAGTGGAAAAAATCTCATTCTTGAGAACAAGGGGGGGGGGGTCAACACCCCCTTAATCTTCCATTCGTGGAACTGTATTAATTATTTATTATGTTGGCCATTATGGACCTCTTGGAAACTAAAATATGGGAGAGATGTGTAACTTTGGACCCCCTAAATACAGACTTTTTTACATAGACGTATGGTATATGATGCGAGAACCCACAAAGGGGTTGGCCCAGGTAGTGTCCCTGTATTAATACAGGGAAACATAGCCCCAGGTAAATTTAATGGGTTCTCTGTGGGCCTGATGATAAATGTTACGAGGTTCGCTTCCTGTTTTCTTTCACTTCTGGTTGTCTTCAATGAGCGAATTTCTAAGTTGATATTTTGCATCACTTAAAGTACACGGTACTTCAAATTGTGCGATTTTAGTTGATAGTTGCATAGAATAGCGCATATCAGGTCAATGCTTAATCTCACAAGCTACAATAGACATAGTCAAACGTAGTCATGAATGTTACGGACGCGCATGCTGGCAATTTTCTTGATTAATTCTACGTGTATGTGGGTAGAAGTCGTGTGTTCCTCAAACTCCATGCAGAAATTGCGTGCGCGTCAAAATATTCTTTAGAGTTCCTTTGTTCCTCAAATCAGCCCGTCGCCACTATCGGCATTTTGAAATAGTTTTAAAAAGCGCGTCCTATCCGTAGTTATCTCATCGCCCTATAGGGGCTAGATGAGGTATTGAAGTCACTTGGCTAGTGGAGCTATATATTGTACTGTGCACCCATGGGAGAACGGTTGCCATGGAAACACTTGGAGTGGATGAGTAGCGACACCCCAGGGGTAACCGATGGTAGAGAGACCATGGGTACAGGAGGGTCCTGTTGGGTGGTGTAAATGATCATTATCATATCATTTGAGGTGTTCTGACGATGCATTTCTTGGCCGAGAACTTTGTCAAATGATCCTGTATGTATTCTTTTCCAGAATGTGGCCTAAACCTTGCAACTGGGCCTTGCAAAGCCCTCAAGTATAGATGGGGATTCTCAAGTAACAAATGCAAGAAATTTATCTACGGCGGATGCGGTGGAAACGCAAACAATTATCTAACCAAGGCTGCATGTGAAGCTGCTTGCCTCTAATGGCAATATTTCAAATTATGAATTAAAAAAGGTAGTTTACTATTTCCACATTCACTCCTTTGATTTATAGTCTTACCACAAATAAGATTATTTCATCAAAAGTATCCGTGACTGACTTATATGAAGTAAATTTCTTTTCTACTTAATATTTCAGATTCTGTGAACGGAACATCGAGTTTATTGCTAGCTTGATGAAAACAGGTCTCCGAAACATATATGTAATTGCTTTACGCACTATTGTGAATCTTAAGATCGATAAGTTACAAAAAGCTGCAGTAACATTTTTTTGTTTTTATTTCAACATAACTCAAAGAGAATGTTGGAAATCAATAATAATTATTATAAATTAATTAAGTGTATACCAACAACAGTCTTGTTGTTTAACATATGATAACATTGTAGAAAAAAGGTAATTTAAAAACAATGTGTATTGTTATCTTTGTTTATGGTAAAGGTGTGACTGAACCGTCGATTTTGTATTGTTCCAATAAAGGAAACAAATAGAACTTGTTTGTCAAGAAGAATTACTTGATAAGTGTCAACCCCCGAAGTCAATCTAACCATGTTTCGAGTTGCACATCAATGTTGGAATTTTGCCGAACAGGGGAAGGAAACTTTTGCTTTTTCAAAGTTTCTAGTTGCAAAATGGTGCGAGATTTTCAACTTTTCTTTCTTGTACTCAAAACAGCTGGAACTGTTATTGGACTTTTTTGGGGAGGACACGTGCCCCCATCCCTCCCCGTGTGGCTACGTGCCTGGTGGGTATAATGGATATCAACTAGCAGAGAAAAAGAATGATAATTTGAAGGCAGAATAAGCAAATCCATCGTATAAAAAATGTTGTTTTCATTTTTTGCTTTTTATAATAATAGTAACTTTGGAATCACGTGATGGGATATGCGTGTATGTGTTCACTGACAAACACTGCCTTAGCAGTGCTCGAGCCTTGCACGTCTTTCCTTGCTCTCACGCAGAGCTTGTAACTGGTGTAGGTGCCCGTAAATGTGACAATGGTAACCCGGAGCCCGTCCACGCATTCACGTGCTTCATGCGCTCATCCGCTAAAGGGGAATTCCAACGATTTCCCTCACAGGGAACTGGTCTCTTATCCCAAAAAGGCATCGAGTGTGACGATGTGAGTGTGTGTGTGAGGGCGTGTGTGTGCCCTTGTTTTCGGGTGGGATCGAGGGCCGAAACAATAGATTTTAGGTCTTCTGTAGAAAATTCAATAGATTTCTCTGGTCCTCTCAAGATTAACAATAGAGAGTCTATTGTTTAGGTTAGGGTTGAGGAAGAAAAAACAAAAGAAAGCACAATGAGGTCCTCGGAATGAATGGAAAACAAAGCTGGGTGTGTGTGTGTGTGTGACACCTACCTCTTTAAGGTGATATCTTGTATTTTAAGGTGTACTAAAGTCACTTGTGTTCAACAATGGTCAAATTGTGAAAACCTTGTACTCACGTCATCTCAAGATGGGGCGCTTGGACTAATCTCATACTTAGTATGTAGGTAAACCACATTGAGTACAAACTAGTTAATTGTCATTTGAGGTCAGCAGGGCTCGAATTGTAACAGTTCTGTTAACATGATATCATACTTACGATAGTTGTATCTCATTAAGTTTAAGATTTCCATTGTTTGTTGTTGGGGTCTAATTTCACTTGAGGTCAACAAGACATGAAAACACTGGAAACATTATATTTCAACTAGAGGAAGGTTGTACAGATCTTATGTTTTATATGTGTACCACATTGAGTACAAAACACCTACTGCTTTTGTTGGGTCAAAGGTCATCATGTTATCTCAAGACGAGTGAAAAAATCTCATATTGAGTACGTAGGTGTACCCATCTGTAATAGCTGCATGGTGTACCGGATTCAGTTGAAGAAATCTTTTTTGGTGGTTGAGATCAAAGGTCATTTGACGTCAAGAGGGGTCAAGTTGTGAAAACAGTGTATAAACGATACCGGAAGAAGGGAGGCTTGAATATATCTCATATTTGGTATTTATGTAACTAACACTCACTTTCTCTCAAACCCAGAATCCACAGTATAGTCCAGACTACTCAGTAGTAAAAGAGCAAAACTTCGGAAGACATCCGACATCCGAGGGGGGGGGGAGGCAGTTCCCCCTCCCTCAACAGAAATTAGGGGGATGAGATGGATGACGTTGAGTAAAATATAGGAAAACAAAATAAAAACGACAAGGGGGTAGAGTGATGATAAGTTGACGGAGTTGGGGGGGGGGGTACGGGGGAACTGTTGGGAAACATTGGCTTAGCTAGTGTGATCTGCCTATGATACTGAAAACAACCGAAACAGATTAACAGCACAATTGAAACAAGGTTACTAGTTCATTTCGATTGTGTAGTAGCTCAGTGTAGTTGCAAACTTATACACCATCCCTAACTTTTCCAGGACGATAGGCTAATTCAAATTCAAAACAATGAAATTCTACTCTCCAGCCAGGTGCTGATTGCGGACCTGCCAAATTTGAAACATTCAGGAAACACTATAATGATGATGTTTGTAAAACACTTCAAAGCCGTAGGAACGAAAATCAACTTATATTTTGTGATCATAGCTCATCATCACTTGTACACTTACACTTCCATACTAATATTGTTTTGGAAATAGTAATTATCGATGCTGTTATATTTTACTGCCAACTCATTTCATGTGCTGCGTAATCTATATTAGTTGTAGTTCCATTCAGCTTACCAACTGTGCGCATGGTGTATACTATAGTAGAAGTACGAATCATTGGTGAATGTCGTGTGAAGAGGTACCCTCTCGTGCACATTACTAGACAGCACATTCCCGGCCCACCTTACTAAGTAACATGAAGGCAGAGTACACAGCTTATGTACTGTAGGCCTATAGGAAATTTCACACCTTGTCACAAAGCCTAGGTGCTTCTGTTCTTTCATGTGTTGGTCATGCGGTATATCTATAGTGAATGGAGAAGAGAAATAAAGCGTAGGTATTATGCCCAATAGGACCCAACTGCCAGGATAATTATTGACCTGTACGATTTTTTAAATTAGCATTCTAAAATATTACTGTAGGATAACTAAAAAACGCGAGCCCCTTGACCACACGCGAGCACACTCCCGCTTCCGCCTGGTGGAGGTGCACTAGCGACACTCCTATCCATGTCAATCGGGGGGGGGGGGATTACAGGTTGCGCTCCCTCCCCCACCTTTGAAATCCTGCCCACGCCACTGAATTCAACATTATATGGCATGCAGCGACAATTCTTTGAGTCCATTCCAAAGAAGTAGACCCCTTCTGGGTCAGATCCTATTTCACCCAGGACGACGGTGGTACATATCACGTTGTACCAAGTGTCTGGACCGGCGTATACCCTCCCCTACCTTTCCTCAGCAATCGTTTGGGTTTTGTGCAAGAGTGAAAGGGCGATACACGTCAATGTCATGCGATCTAGGGGTATTTATTATCTATAAGGTTGCTGGCGCTCCGGGACAACTGAAGGTGGCGCTCCGGTCCGCTTATATGGTCTACAATCCTACACACTAGTACGTAAGTGACGATAGGTCCCCACTTGAACCCCCCCCCCCCCTCACACACACACACAATACACACACATACACACAATACAGGAAACCGCCCCAGCCACTGATTGCTCAACATCTAGTGAAAGTTCCTGGCTACGAGCCTGGCTGTATAAATCTCCTGAGGTGGCTTTGATAAAAGCTCAGTGGCCTGCTACGACCTACTTTAAAAGATGGGCTTGCCTCAGTAAGTATTCCACAACGGTACCATTCTCAAAGCCACAGTCATTCTGATTGATTGAAGTTACAATATACAAATAACAAATTTTTTCATGAAGTCAGAAAAATTCTTGTTTTCAAGAAGTGGCACAAAGGGCAGGAAAGAAAGTTCTGATAGACCATCTTGCACACTTTTATGTAATGTGCTGTTATTTGTTAAAAATGTTATTCATTAGAAATAGATGGTGATATGATTAACATTAATGTTATTATTTCGACATTATGTATGGTGCACAATGGACTGTACAGCCCACTAAAAAGTGACAGATTCAGGAGGTCTTGTATGGCCTAGGTCTCAAGTTAGTGCTTTCAACACTTTCATCCAAATTTTTGTACACAATCTTCAAAATATTATTGACATCAGGACATTTTGAAGATATTTATCTATTATGTAAAGAGCACCATTTTACATCTAAGGCCTTCGAGACAGCAAAAAATTCCAACAAATGAAGGCTGGGGAAGCCACCTCCTCTCAGGACGATGGTCAAAAATATCACGATAAGTCAATTTTGCCCCCAACTCCTTCAAAAAAAAAACGAACAAAAAAACTGGCTACGCCCATGGCCGACACATTCGAAGTGGCCCTTTTCTAGCTAGTCATGATCTCTAAAGCGAAAGTCTATACCACAGCGAATGTCTACCACACATATACACACAGTGATATTTTCTAATTCACGTTTGCTAAATTTACTCTTTTGTACACCTAAGCTGTATAAACTATACCAATTGTGAAATACGTTTGTTCGGAGAGATTTTGTTTTCAATGTTCTGAGAGATGAAGCTGCACATGCCGCATCAACTAGTGCACCTCTGTACCGTTCCACAATTTGTACATGCTGATTGTATGTACATCTGCATTCAAGGCAGTAAAGAAACGATACTGTCTTAGATGATAGCGCTTTCACGTGTTCACATACTATGTGAGCGCCTCCACGTCTTCACATACTATATGAGCGCTTTCACGTGTTCACATACTATGTGAGCGCTTTCACGTGTTCACATACTATGTGAGCGCTTTCACGTGTTCACATACTATGTGAGTGATGATCTCAGTTCTCGAATTGTGCTCATAAACTCTACAAACTGGGACTTTATATCATTACGTGTAATTAGTATGCTCAATTACTGTTTACTGTGTGGAATGTACACGCAATGGTTTTCACCAGACCACCAGACCTCTCTACAGTATGTCTACCGTATACGGTCCTGTTACACACTCTTATGGCTAGCGGAATGTCCAATAATTAGTAAAACCAGGTTTATGGGTCGAAAAACCACGCTTTTGGCCGATAAACTCGGTTTTCCGACCGATAAACTTGGTTTTTCGACCGATACAATCTGTTTTTCGACCGATAAACCTGATTTCGACCTATAATCTTGGTGTTTCGACCGATAAACCTGGTTTTTCGACCGATAAACTCTGCTTTTCGACTGATAAACTTGGTTTTTCGACCGATAAACTTGTTTTTCGAATTATCGGTCGAAAAACCCAGATTATCGGTCGAAAAACCAAGATTATCGATTATTTCGAAAAACATGGTTTTTCGATAACCATGGGGATTTGCCGGTACTACTTTGTGCCACCACGAAATGCTAGTTGGCGGCTAAATTGATGGTCTATGTAACAACATGCATGCAGCTCAGTACGTCCAGTACATAGGCCTATCATATAAGCGAAATGTCCGAAAAACCAAGATTTTCGACAAACTTGTGATTTTTAAATTATCTGTCTTATCAACTACTGTTTTTTTTTTGTTTTGTTTTTCTAATTATTGGACATTTCGCTTGCCATAAACGTACCTAACGCTGAGGAGCTGCAATTTTTTTTCCTCTTTTTTTTTTTGCGGATTAACACTATCCAGACAGTTTGTGACACATAAGGTGCTGAGTATGCTTGAACCGGTTGCTTGTAAATGTTATGCATGGAATACTATATGACACGTGATGATTTGGGTCGCTCGTAGTTAGTAACTATAAAACCCTGCTCGCTTTCACACTTCTCTTCAGTAGTACCGTCACATACAGTACTACTGTACTACTAGCCATACTGTCTTAACTCTTGTTGCTGAAACAGTGTTGGTAAAAACCAAGTTTATCGATATACCAGATAAATCGAAAAACTTGGATTTTTGACTGAAAATCTAAGTTTTTCGACCGATAAGCCAAGTTATTTTGAAAATCTAAGGTTTTCAACCGATATACCAAGATTTGGAGATAACCATGGTTTTTCGACCGATAAACTTGGTTTTTCGACTGATAATCTTGGTTTTTCGACCAATAAACTTGGTTTTTCGATCGAAAAACCTGGTTTTTCTAATTATTGGACATTTCGCTTGCCATACACTCTAGCCTCTAGGATTTCCAATATGGGACCAAATTGTCGTTTGCAACGTGGGACCCGTCTGGGACCCATTTGAGCAATGTAGGTTAGGTGGACTATACATGGACAATCTGTGCATGTACTATATCACTCTCAACGGCAATAAGTAATATAGCGTGAAATTGATTGCTCTCACGATTGAAAAAGGCAAACTTGTGAGTTGGTTTCAGTGGGTATTTATACAAAACTATCTTAACAATCTTAACAACAATGATTTTTGGACAAAACTATGCACACATGCCGGGTAAATAATACTCCCATACATTTAACTGAGCCATAAGACTTTTAATTACCTTATACTCAAGGCTTTATTACATTTAACCCTAGAAATCGGGATGAAGTGACAAACGTGAATATTAATGAGACAGTATTTATTGTATAGCTATATAAACTGATTTTGCACAGTGCCGGGGCGTGCAACCAGCTGCTTAACATGTTGAGCTCAGTCTAATTTCAACTAAAATTTGTACCAGTGTTTTGTACCGAATATCGTGAAACAGAGAAAAACCAAACTTACGTGGAAAACTGGAAATTAAATTTAAACCCCGTTAGTTCAGACTAAGCCCATCTGGGTCCCATATGGGTAGAACTGTGCGTCTGTAGTTCAGACAGTTATACCCACCTAGACCCATGCGGTACTGCATATCCGCACTACATTGCCCAGCTGAAGGCCAGCCTTACAAACTGAACGTTAAAGTCACGATCTGGATTGTCTGACTGAATTTGTATCTTGTGAGTTGAGCACCTTTATTACTTTCAGATATTTGTATGTAGGAATGAACATTCAAAATGAGCCAATCATTTATTAATTTAAACTGCAGCGTTGAGGTGAACCTATAGGTGATATCGAAAATTATTAGACTACATTGGCAAATGACGATATCATTAAGATTTGCGAAATAACGGTTGATAATTATTACTGTGAAGAAAAACGATAAAATTTGTTCCCAAATACGTCCAAAATTTAACGGAAAATTATGAATAAACAGTATTCTACGTGGTCGAATTGAATATGATGAGGGCCCTAGACACGAATTAATGAGCGGGCCCCTTCCGAAAACAATCTTCCACAACATTGCAGGAGCACAAGTCACCAAAGGAGGTCAAAGGTCACTTTAACACGCCCCAACCCCTCCATGGGTGTGGATCAACCTCAAAAAGTGAGGGGGTAAAGTGACTTTTCACAATTTACGAAACGCACAGTCCCGGGAGTCTATGGGGATGGGGTGACCCCCCCTTGATAAAAAAAAAGAAATTGGAAGGTGTCTATATGGCAAATGGGACATTATTTGGTCACAATTCCTTTTAAAATATGTCACTTTTGCAGTTTGTTATATTGTTTACACTTTTTACGTAAAAAGTTTAAATCCTCTCATCGTCATGTGCCAATCCAAAATTATTGTACTGTCTGATCTTCAGTGGGTATTCTGAAAACATACGATCATTGAAGAATTTCATAAGAAAAATTATCTATTTTTGTCTACATGTGTCCAACTTAATACAATATATAATGTTATTTTTGTATATTCGCTTGGATAATTCTTCTACTCCGCAAAAATAAAATCTAAATATTATGATTAAAATAAAAAAAAATTTAAGTTGTTCATAGTATTAGGCTAAATGTTCAGATCATAGAACTGTATTAGGTTGCGTCCTAGTGTACTAGTAGGTAATAAACTGAATAAATGGTAAGTTACTCGCTATCTACATTTATAAAACTTTTGGGGGTACTAAACACCGCAGATACAGAATAATGGAGTATGACTAGCCTTACGTATTATGTTGATCCATAGAAATTGTGTGCTGATCAGCTTCCGAATATTCGCAAAGTACTCAAAGAAAATTAAAGAGGATACCTAATTGATTATGATTCTTGTATTACCTCAACCCACATCTGATATATATTCACCGTACCAATCTTTCATAGATTGTTTTTTTTTTATCAAATTGTAGACATGATAGCCCTCTTCTAAGGCTGGGTACATGCAGCCTAGAACACACAAGGGAAACGCTGTTTCGGCTATCTTGTGAGTTTGCAATTTTCTTGTACGCTACGCACTAACACACTCATCTCAGACAGTAACACTGCTCAGTAATTAATAACAAATTCGGGCACAAATCTCTCCACCACCCCCACCCCCATAAAAAAATATCCAGGAGTCCGTAGGCAGTAGGTGGTTGTCCGTGGGCCTGTGTGCTGATCAGCCTCCAGATATTTGCAAATTAATCAAAGAAACTTAAAGAGGATGCGTAATTGATTATGATTCATGTATCACCTCAACCCACATCTGCCATCCTAACCTGCCTAACCCTGCCAATTTTCATAGTTTGATTTTTTTTTATACATAAATTGAGGCCATAATATAGGACGAGCCGGAAATGCTATTTCCGGCTGTCTGGGAGGTCTTAAAAGCCTAACTTTGTCTTGTACTCTCCGCGCCAACCGCTTGTGTCGCTCGATTAGATAGTCCTGCCACACATGTCCTAGGCCAGCCGCCTACCCCGGTTAAAAGCCCTGGACAGGCGTCCCAGAATGGTCCTTTCATAAACCTTTCATAAATATGTGCCTCCAAATACCAGGCCCTTGCAGCCACCTGTCCATCATCAAATTAATCATTTGTCTCAAAATATGCAATGTCTGGCCAGTGTTGTCCTTTCAATACCATTAGACGATACAAAAATTCTTCATTCCAAAAGTTACAATTCTGCAAATACCTCATCAGAGATTCCGGAGACTTCTGGTCAAGGTAATAGACGTTACCCTCTACGGGAAAAGCTATTGGACCTGTCCACTATATCCAAAGCCATCAAAAATAGGAGTGTGCAGACCCCTGCCGGCGCATTCAACCCACATTTCAATTTAGATTGACCACCCTGATATCTAGGCATGACGGAATATTTACCAGAGCAAGTGTAATATATATAAATACAGAAAAGTGGATAAAATGCTTATTATTTTAACTTTCTGGATGCTCTCATGCATTCAGTTAGATATGCCAGGTTATGTTCAACAGAGCTAGAATTAAACTGAGATTATTCAAACTAGAAATTATTGAAAGTGCACACGCACTCTCCCGTAACTACAAGGACCCATGTAAAGGTTGTTACACACTCAGTCACCCATGTATCTACTAAGACCCACCATTGCTTGTGTGGTAACAATTTACTCCATTCATCCATAAGATCAGTTTGGCGTTGCTGGAGTAGTTACTTTTGATGGTACAAATGTTATGCTTCATTGGTGACATGAAGATCTATATTTCAGGATTGTAAGTTTGGTGTTGTCCGTTTTTAATCATTTAAGAGACGGAGAAACTTGAGTGAACAAAATTGCTTGTTCATCATCAAATCAAATCTTAGTTGTAAGTTTTAATTTTCGCACTTGTCTCTTATAAAATTGTGACTACTTCAAGAAGTAATGTTTTACATCTTCCTCTGATGAACCTC
>SFZH01000105.1:0-36461 GCA_021234535.1 Stichopus chloronotus | reverse complement strand
GATTCCCACTTGCACTTCCTGTTGTAGTTCAATTCTTCTACTTCCAGTGTCAATCTTTTGCAAAAAGCAAATTACAAAATATTGACACCTTCGCCAGCAGCAAATTGAATGCGAAAGTGAACCGTCTTTGAACCTGTGACTTTACAAAAGATTGTTAAATAGAAGATTGACAGACTTACCTCTTTTACTTCTCTAGAAAAGTTTTGTAGAAAACTTTGAAATACGTTCACACTTACCGTATATTTTTTCACTTAAAAATTTGAGAGTTGGCCTACAATCACAATTGTTAACGATTTGCAGTTGCAAGGCCCCAAGAATATGAGAATGAACATGACGTGACAAATATGACTTTATAGTATCCTTATGAACTACAAGATGCTGCAATACGTGTAAAGTACAGAGCAGTATTGGCGGTATGATCGCGACTCCATTAATTTTAAATAGACATTAACTTACTTTCTTTTTCCTTACATGTTGTTACCATTTGCAGTTGAGGGTCAAATTATATGTCACTTGAGGAACCTCGAAGTACAATTCAACGAAACACGAAGTAATTGTAACAGTTCTTGAAAACTACACGATGATGATATTATGTTTGAATTGCTGCTTTGATTTCCTGATCGATGCTTGTTACAATAGAGAGAGAGACGAGACGACATCATGTCAACAGATCAACTGAAAGAGAGAGTGAAAACTGTGACGTAATTCAGTCACAGCATTTTATGAAGAACAAAAATCCCTCATTTGAACGTAAAAACGCTCAGTAAACTATTTTTCCCTGCAACTGAAAGATTGCCAAATGTTTGATACAATTGAATGAATATTTCTGTCAAAGTTCAGAATCTTGAATTATTTTTGCATCGAGTGATCATTTGAACCTCTATTGAACCCCTCTATTGAACCCCGCCCCACCCAGGCGAAAAAAAGATTCATGTTACCCCTCAAACAAAAAGAAATAGCAGTGTATGCACTGCATACGTCGAGTTGACTGATACATTCATGTAAAATGCTGATGGTGATTTTATGTCATGCTCATTGGTATTATGTCTAAATTATTTATAGGTAATTGATTTACCTTTAAAGTATCCACAAGTACTTCATCAAACGAGGTATAGTATGTGAGCTTGTGGACAACAACTGTGGTAGTGGACTGTATAAATGTGTACAGTAGATGCACAGTGCACTGCTATGAAAAATGGTGCACCACCTACAGCACCCAACTATTTACATCATTATAAACCAGAAATCAGCAAATCCCGACTTTCTCACATATATAAAGTACTTAAAAGATAATTGGTGCTTTTTATCCTTGAACAGAAATCAACTTGAAAGAATTGTTTCCCAGATAAGTAGGGTAACCTGGGTTACAAACGCCCATAGGGTAAAAACGCCCAGTAAACTACAGGTATTTTCCACTGGTGGCAAAAAATCACTTAATGTGTGATAGGATGAAATATATTTAGTTTAAGAGTAATGTTAGTAATAACTAAAAAAATCTATATACATATATCAGGGGCATATCAGGACATATATTATCTATTTTGATCAGTTTTTTATTGATTTATATTGAGCGCGTTAAGTACAGCACAGCATTAAGTCAACATCTAAAAATTTACTTTGTGTTTTATATGCTTACATGACGTGGGCGCTTTTACCCTACGAGAAAGCAACAATCAAATGTTGCCTTATTTATCAATATTATCAATAGAAATCAACTGCATGTATTTGACAATTTTCTGTAGTTGGGTGACTCCACACTAACAAATTGTCTCGAAGGCGGACATTTGGATATGTTTATAAATACAGTCCATTGACATATCAGATTTACAAAATGGCATGTGTACACAGTCAAAGTACTTGTGATAGTTGGTCCGTCGTTACAAAAATTTTCTTTGCTACCTTAGTAGTCGATGCCTTTGATTGCCTTTTTTTTGTGTGCGTTGCGTAGGCGATGTGCAAAAATCAGTGTTCCTAGACGAGCATGGATCGAAGTTAAAGTTGTCTGATTTAAAAAGAGTGGCAAGCTGGAACTAGTACCAGAACTTCAAACCTATTCACATACTCTACAAGTGGTTGACATATCTCCACTCTGTACGATATTGCTGAGGGGGTGAATTAAAATTGGGGTTGCAGTGTTGCAGACAGGCAAATGTTGCGGTGGGGACGTGTGCAAATAGGTGATTTGTTTCTTCATTTTCTCTCCATGTTATGAATGCTTTATCACTTAAGTTCTAAAAACAAATAATCCTATTTTAATTATTGACCATTCCTCCACCCCTTTATGGTTTTTAAGATTAAAGAAGGCCGTACCAGCTTTACCAATTTTGATTTTAAAAGACGTAGTTTCTGCATTTTTTTCAAAATGCAGTCTCTTTTTACTGCACGCTGTCTTGGGATGAACCTTTTAAATCCTAAGAAGATATATTCGTTAGAAATATTGTGCGTATATGCACTCTTGAAGAGTTTATGCATCAACTGACCAATAAGAGGACATATGCTGCCCTTTCCTGAACCTAAAGTAAAATACAGTAACTGCAGGCTTATGACAAGACCAGTCAAAATTACAATCACTTTCAGGGTACAGTAAAGGCAGGTCTCACATAGATTTTAAATAATGTGACTTAAAGCACATGGTGTAGTAAATGCTCCCTCTGTTATGTTTGCTGTTTTGGACTTTCAAGTTTTCTTGTGTGCCATCTTGCTTATTTTCCCAAAGAAAATGACAATGCCTGTCTTAACCAGTTAGGAATCTCTGGCTACCAAACTCTAGGCCTTATGTATGTCAAGCGTAAGCAGTGTAAATAGATCTATCACCCAGTTCAATGGCTCTTGAGCTTTTGTCTATAAACATTCAAAAAGAATAAAACCTTTAAGCAATGATGTTCCATTCAAAGAAACATTTATAGTCGCATGCTGTAGCTCTGTGATAGTTCACAATATGATCACTGTGTTTGCTCGAATTTCAAGCAGATATAACTTATGACGGTAGGGATCAATTAGCCATATGTTTTAGTGCCTTATATGATAATAAAGAACACAGTTTATCGCAGACATTCTATATTTATTGCAGCTCTCTGCTCTTGCTGGTACATGTAAATGGATATCATAAAATGGGATTAAATACTTTTTGTCGCCATGCCGAAAATTCAGCTGTCTGTTTTCCATTACCATATTGACTTATATGGCCCTGTGGGTAGTTACAATTCGCTCTGCAGAACCACATCCTTCCTTCTTTGAGATGATTGTGCAGTTTACAACAAAACTTCTCTTGAAATGATTAGAAAATTCTTCATTGATTTATGAGTTTGTTTTCCTTTATACCGTCATGAGAGACACCTATGACATCCAGGATCTAAGCTGCTGTTACAATAGGCATATCAAACACTACGTAATATCTGTCTTGTAATAAATTTTCTCATTATTGTCCTCCAGTTATTTTCAGTAAAATCTAACGTAAATTCAACGAGGAGTTTGAGAAAGTTCTTGATTAAGGTATATAATATTAAGGTGATACTTTTAATTCGAAGGAGTTCAAAGTCTACCAAAAGATGCTGGAGTTTTTGGTAATAACCATTTTGGTTGGATCGTGCCACTCAATAAATGAAACACCACCTAACATTATATTGATACTGGCAGATGATGTTGGCTATGGAGACCTATCGTCTTATGGTCATCCTACCCAAGAGTTTAGCTTCATTGATGAACTTTCTCAGCAAGGGGTGAAATTCACTCAAGCCTATTCTGCCGATTCTGTGTGTTCCCCGAGTAGAGCTTCACTTCTGACAGGTAAGAAATTTAGAATAAAACATATGAAGAACAGACTGTTTTTGTCTCACATAACATGTAGTATGTGACACATGAAAACAACGTGTACTGTAGTATATCATATGAAATACCAGAGCAATAAGCTTGGTGATCTATATATTTATTCACTTCAGAAGAATTTAAAACAGATCAAACTGGTGCTTCAAACTAGTGATTGCTTAATTAATTCTGATCATCATTTCGAATGTATTGTGTCCATTGGATTGTTTTAACTACATATACAACTTTAAATATAGCATCCTCTCTTGTCTTATTAATTAGATTATTTACTTCATATTTCTGTTACTCCTATCAGCATTAGTATCACTTGTGGTCTACAGGTTCAATTGCACTGGCTATAAATGGTAGCTTCATCGGGAAACACATTTTACATCTAGAATTAATGTACATGTACACACGCATCAGCAAATAGTAACATTACATACGCAAATTAGATGAAACCTCATTTGAAATTATCGACAAAGATTCAAGAAAAATTACACATCTGATGGAGGACAGAATTCAAATAGTTTTTAATCTCAATGTTCACTTTGTTCCATTAAAATACTGTTCTCGTATTTCTGCAATTTTTGAACATTTCGTATTTCTGTATTAGTTTGTTGCACTGTTTGGATATATGTTTTAAAATATCTTGCACTCAGGTTTTGGATCTTTATACATTTTAAAATTTGTGTTGCGTAACTATTATGTTTTTTCAACGAGTGACGACCATCGTGGAAGATATTGACATCACTAAATATCCAAAATTACTTTGATATCGGACTGTTACGGCAACCGGTATGCACTTTTTAGTTATGTAATCAATATATAGCATGTTGTTTCATTTAAAAAGGTTCATAAATACTAAGCTGCCTAATTTATTTCTACGTAGGAACGCTTTGCTTCCCTTGTTGCACGAGTCGCATCTGCTAACTTCACGCATAAACACTGTATAAATAATTTAAACCTAGTCTAATACATGTAACAGCTAGATATCCTATTCGTACTGGTGCTTGGGGTGAAATGAACAGGATCTGGCTATCAACGTCGTCACTTGGACTACCTCTTTGGGAAATAACGATAGCTGAGGCACTTAAAGAACAAGGCTACAAGACAGGAATGGCTGGTAAATGGCACTTGGGTGAGAAAAAAATCATTATCTTTGACAAACCTGGCGATAACAATCAGCAATTAACTGATGATTGTAACAATTCGTTGATTGGCAGATTTTCTCACAAATGAAACTTACATAGGGCGAATACTTCATATCCAATATCTACAAAGGAAATACCTTTCTCAAATTTCCCTCCTTAATGTGTTTTTCTTTTACTTTTGCTCAATATTGCATAAGCCGAATGCAATGGCTGCAGCGTATTATTCCTTATGAAAATACACAATACATTTATGCGCATGAAAATCGAGTGTAGTTAAAAGTTAGGTAACTTTGTGAATTTCTAATCTCACTATCTGTGCTGCTAATGCTCTCACACAGGATTAAGATTTAAGAATCAACTGCATGGTCTTGCTGGTTTTCTCAACCCCTCTCCCTTCCCATGTTTTTTACGATGCATTCCATAATCTATATTAACAAAATAATTCGAATATGTATGTGATGAAAAACATGTTTTGTTTACCATTACACATCACATTGCGTAATCTATAAAAAACGTAATTGTTTTGATAGGAACCAACCGGTATTCTCACGACGATTTCTTCTATTTTCCGAGTAATCAAGGATTCGATTTTGTTGGTCACTGGCTGCCATTCGGAGGAGCATATCCTTGTGAAGAGACTGGTGTAAGACATTTATTATCTAACTAAGGGCTATTACCTATAAAAATCCTATGAGTTTCTGTAAAGGTAGGCTCCTATGTGGTTGTAACTAATCAACTACGTAATGTCTACCAGTCCAGGGTATTCCAACGGTATGTTAGAAATTGCTGACTCTAATCCCACGGCCGTTTCAATTTTCATTGTCCGAAGTACTTAACCACGTTAGTATTGTTGCAATTGAATACCGCCAATGTATTTCATTTCCATTGCCACATGACAAAAAATAAAGATTTAGAAGGTCATTTGAAGATCGTCAAATTGACGAATGATGCATGCGAAAGAAATGGTAGACTCTCCAGAACCCAGTGACGTGACCAAATTGATGATATGTCAGGATAAATATTGTAAAGGTATTACACTTGTCAGGTAGATGGTAGACGGAATTTAGTGTGTGGTTTAGAGGGTTTATCATGCATGAAATAGATAATTCTCATTGCGCGGGTAAACTGGTTCATAGCTTGAAGTAGAGAATTTCTTTTCGGTGGGGGTGGTGTTGGGATGAAACCCAGACTTTTCCCCAGAACTATTATGTCTGGGGAGGTGAGATTGCGTTTAGAAAGGTTCCTGATGAATCTCAAATTGATATCAATTTGCTCTTTGACTAAGGAAAGTTTTCTTTGTACGCGTTTTAACCTCGATCTGTTAGGATTAAAAGGTTGGCGATGAGGCCGTTAGTGGGTTTGAACCGGCGTTTTGCCATGATGTCCGAGGGGGTAGTAGATACTACAAAATATAAAAATGAAAAACACAAGACAGCACGTTTTAGAGAGGTGTGCTACTTTCTCTTTCCAGCTGATTTGATGGCCTTTAAAAGAGCCGTTTGGTTAGTGTTTTTCCACCGATAGGGCCTTAAAGCTTACGCTTTTTGGCAGGTGGTTCTCCCCGGTGACGTCGCAGCCTCCTCGCTTGTGCGCCAGCTAACTTGGGAAAAAGCGTTGATGCTCTCTATCTCTTCCTTTGGTTTGAACTTCTCGATAGGAGAAAAAGCCTGCTGCCGTTGAAGAGCTATCTCCTTTAAGCTTGGATGGTGTGCTTCTGCAGAGCTTCGATGTGGATTTTGGCTAGTTTTCTACTCGCTTTGTGTAGCGTGGCTTGCCAGGTGGCAAGGAACTCAGGCTCATGTATCAGAGCGGTAGGCAGCGATGGAGGCTGCTTCCTTAATACGGTGAGCTTGGGCTCTAGGAGATTTAGTAGATCTTCTGACACCAACCACAAAGCCGTGCAACCATTCGTGAACAACATCAGAATACACCAGGAGGCAATACTCTACCTCGAGCGGAAGACTGCTAACCTCACCCAAGATCTACTACATTCAAGGGTTTCACCCCAACACCACCGCAACCGAAAAGAAATTCTCTACTTCAAGAAATTATCATCAAAGTTAAATCTCTTGTATCTAAACTTTTCTCGGGAAAAATCATATCGGAGAATATTTTCGACCATCTGAATCCAAGCAACTATAAGATTCGTGCACCGATCTTTTATCTTCTACCGAAGGTCAACAAACAACACCCAGAAGGCTCCAATTTCACCATGAGACCTATCATCTGAGGGTGTGGTGGACTAACCCAGCAAATATCAGAATTTCTAGATTATTTTCTCCTTCCTCTGGTTAAAAACCAACCACCCTACGTGAAAGACACTAACCATATCCTCAATCTTCTAGAAAATCTACAACTACCATAATCAATTCATTTGGTTACTCTGCATGTAGTGGGAATGTATATACACAAACATACCACAGAATGAAGCTATATCGGAACCATCAAAGGCGAATCCTAAACTCTTTCCACTTAAGGTACCACCAAATTACCTCATTGCTGAACTCCTTACGTTGATTATCAAACAAAACTGTTTTACCTTCAACGGTAAATACTACCTACATACCATGGGAGTTGCAATAGGTTCAGAATCATCACCAGAAATTGCCGATATTACATTTCACCTCCTGGAAAACCGGATCATACCTCTGTCCAAGAAAATTATCACTTGGCTTAGATACAGGGATGGCATTTTACTGTTTTTTGACGGTTCTACCTCAGAACCTAACCATTTCGTGTAACATATCCATACACTCCACCCAACCCTCAAATTTACAGCTGAGATCTCCCTAACAGAGGTATCCTACCTAGATATCCTCATTTTCAAAGGAAAACAGTTCGCAACATCGGGATGCCTCGATACACGCACCTATACCACGCCTTGCGAAACCTTTCAATATTTATTTCGAGACTCTACACACCCGAAAAGCTGTCTGAAAGGGCTTATTAAAGGTGAAACACTGCGCCACCTTCGTCTCTGTAATAACCGTTCTGACTTTCACGAAAGAGTCAACCTCTTCAAACAGAAACTCCTTGAGCGAGATTACAGAGAAGACTTTATTAACAGCGCCATCACCACTGTTAAATTTGAAAACCGAGCACACCACCTTAACTCCAAACCAAAAACACCCTGCCCACCTTTGGTTTTTAAGTTCACCTACACACCTCATATGAGAACTAAAGATCTCAAACAATGCCTGTTAACACACTGGCATCTTATCACAGAACACCCTATACTTAAACAGATCTTTCCGAGTCCTCCACTCATTGCCTACAAACGGGCTAGCAATCTGAGTGACTCTCTCGTAAGAGCATCCCTTAATTCGGAAATTTCCTTAAACAAACTCGACACCACAGATAAATCATTGACTGACATCTTGTTGCAACTCATGCTTGACTAACTCACCCATTTGTGACACGACATTTCTTAAGGCAAAACACTGCCTGATTTTATCCATACCGAGACTGATGAGACCCGGTAATCATCTTCCAGGGTGGAAAGGCGTCTAGTAATAGCTCACCAGCTATGGCTTACCACCGACTAAAGTCACACATCCTGAAAACCGGACCTAACTCTGGTTTCCTGTTTTTCTCTACCCTTAAAATATCCAAGGGTCACCTGACAGGTGTAAAACCTTTACAATATTTATCCTGCCATATCATCAATTTGGTCACGTCACTGAGTCCTGGAGAGTCTACCATTTCTTACACACATGAAAACTTTAAACACTATGTAAGGTATAAATGGTCCATCAAACACCTCTTAAAGGTTGTGTGGCAGAAACACAAAAGTTGGTGAACTTAATGTTGATGGAAATTAAGTGCCATTCGTTTGCTCTTGAGATGGGCGGTGCTCAATAACTCAAATCTATGTTAGTAATTAGTTTTCTATGTGTTGTGTGTACAGTGCCAGTATTGTCGATCTGTGTATTGTGGTATTGTGTCTCCCTCTTGCCTAAATAAATCGCATTAGGTCTATGAAAATGAAGTTCAATGTTGTCGAAAGGAATTTGTATCAAAAACTTACTTATTTCGCATTGACAAGCTGGACGGAGAAATTTGTCTGCTAAGCCTGGTGGTGGCTGCGAAGATAGGGCGGTGGAACAAAAGGGTGGGACTCCAACATGAGAAAAATCTCACATTTTACCCACAAGCTCAGCTTTTTGAGCGCAATCATTCCTTTATAACATCAAGTTTCTGATGTCGTTGGTCACGTGGCGATATCCTGATGGCAGATCTCTTCGACGAGCCTGGGAAAAAGTAAACATCGGTTTGAAGCTTTCATCCAGCATCCGGAGTTTCGACCAGGGCCTCTGAAGGAGCCTACAAGTTTGGGAAAACCTTCCTTTCTTCCTAACAGCAAATATCGGCTCATTCCCTTTGTGTCAAAGGGGAGCCCGCATCTTCTATTCCCTGCCTCAGAAAGAGTCGATAAGTCTGGGAACCGTCTTTGCTCACATCTCTTGGCAACACTTGAAAGTGCTCGCCTGCGTTTTCCCTGTGTCTCGAAGCGTGTGTACTGCTTTTTATTTAAGAGCTTTCGAAGCCACCGTCAAAGTACAACGTTGCGTTCAATGACAACGAACCGACCGCCTGGTTTTTACCATCGGTATGCAATCCCAGAGTGCTATATGGGTCATCTGACACAGATGTCGGCTAAAACTGAAGCACTACGTTGAGTGCAAGCGAGAAGTGACAAGGCCTAAATCTTCTGTAGTGCCGTAAACGGAGGTCTTGCGAGAAAAACAACAAATTAGAAAAGTGCCCAGCATTGCAATTTTGTTTTATTTCTTCCTCGATAGTATCCCTACTGACAGTAAGAAATTAAAATGAAGACCAATATATAAGGTCAAATGATGGATCTCATCCCTGATTGTCATCATCGATTTATGTCAACTGTCTCGCATCTTCTTGTAAGGATTTTGAGGATCATTTTAGAGACTTTCTCCAACTAATTTCCTGAATGTAAACGTTGTTTTTATATCAGTTGATTTTTGAAATATAGATACTAATCCAAGTAGATGTATTCAAAATAACGAAGTCTACACTCTAAACTTAAAAAATAAAAATTTACCCCACAAAGAGCTACAGTTTATTCCATGTTTATGAAAAATCTCTCTATTTCTAGTGAAGTCGATCCGGGTAAAATTTACTCTCACTACGAGTGTTTACTCATCATGCTCTCTTTGGAGTGAATGTCATTCTTTTGTGTTTAGATTGTACCACTTCAAAAGGGAATTTATTAATACAGTAGGTCGACAACATGGACATCATGCTAAGCTGACTTCACATAGCGCCTGCATCTCACCAACATTTTTCCCTAAGTGATCCACCCACAAGAATGGCTGAGTATTCTACAAATAGTAGACATTGTGGTAGTTGTTGATGCTTATCTTCAAATTTAATTAGCTGTCAAACTACATTGTGATATTATATTAATTACAAATATTACTCTATTAATTTTGTTCTTCTCTCTTCCTGGTTTCAGATCCATTCAGTCTTTTCGTTTTTGTTTTTTTTTCAGCGATTGTACCCAACCGTATTTGTGAATTTTTAGTGATTGCAATCATTCATGGCATCACTCAAAGATTAGTCTTTCTCTTCCTATTCACAGAGATACGAAATGGTCCCGACCGTTTGCGCCTTCTGTTATGGCAACAAAATCATTCAACAACCATATTACTACGAAAATATAAGTGTTACTTTTTTGAATGATACTGTCACATTTATCAGGGATAATAAAGATGGCCCCTTCTTCTTCTATCTAGCTGAAACTCATAATCATGCGCCAATGTACGCTTCCGAAGCTTTCCAAGGCTCCTCTGTGAGAGGTGAGAATATCTCAAGTAAACTTAAGGACATTCACTGCAAAAATGTCACTCACGCCACACCATCTAAACTGTTCACAATAACAAATGCATTTCTTGTGGTTATTCCTACACCTCCTGCACCAAAAGAGTGAACTTCTAGCAAAATGGTAAGGTTTTATCAGTAACAGTATTGCACAATATTATATAACTTTATCACAATTATGATATTACTTTTTTTTTTTAATCCTAAGTGCCTATTAGTAGGGTACGGTCATGGATTTCAGTCAATTCTTCTGTTATAACCGGGCGTCTCTGGACCAGTAATCACGATGTGGAACATTTTCTAGATTAAGATATTAATCTAACATGAGTTTATTCCGTAGGGTTGGTTTAGAGAAGGGGTAGGAGGTAAGGGAGCGGCACCGAGCTCCTTGTATATTCCTCTCTGTGCTATTGAGGATCCTTCGAGGGATACAAGAACATGATTTGACGAAATGTTTAAAAAGGTTGCACACCCCTGATACACAACACATAACAGACACCCATCACAGATCTTTATTCCATTTCCTGGTAAAACCATTGTGATAGGTATTATGCGGAATGCATGTATTACGTAATCAAAGTTAAAAATCACAAATCACTTACTCTATGAGACACATACACCAGCTGATATTTTTTACTTCCAGTACACATACACTGCCAAAAATGTTGGGCGAATCTTATCCAAAAAGGTAGCATAAAAATGATCAACAAAACTGGCATTCATGTTTCTCAATTGTCGGGTAATTTTCTGTGGCAATCTGTTGTGTAAAATTCGTTGCATAGTAGTTTGGACAATCTTCACCTAGTTTTGGTAGGAGCCCTGCTGGTTAGTTGTTGATTGTGCAACCATTTACTCGGTATGAGTTCCATTACGTTGTCAAGGTTAGCAGATACCTGGTCATTATTTGCTATTTCTTTACAGAAGCATAGAAAGACCTGTGATAAAGTATTGGTATTAATATTTTTTAACAGGTATTTTTGTCTGTTATTTTTAAGGACTTTACGGTGATGGGATAAATGAGTTGAGCTGGGTAGTACAGAGTGTTGTACAGGAAGTTCGTAACCTCGGTATTGAAAACAACACCTTAATTGTGTTCATGTCTGACAACGGGCCTCAACTAGAATACTGTGCAGATGGAGGCTCTCCGGGTATTTTCCGAGGTAAGTGATGGAATGCAGCATGTTGGATTTTGCGTCTCTCAAAATTATTGAAACAATGAAAACACATGAGTTATTTTCGGGATCCAGGTTGGAAACGCATGAATCATTTTAAGGATCCACGTTGGAACAGTAATAGATGCTGTCATTTGAACAACAATACGATTTTGATTTTCCTTAATCACAGTGAAATCTAGTTAAGATAATTTTATACCAATAATAAAACCTAACATAATATATTAAACCTGTTACCGTAGTGTAAATTAAACATAACGATTTTCCTTAGCCATAAAAATCCATTGGTTTTGAAGGGTGGGATTTAGAAAGAGCACGAAAACGTGTGACAGAAAAAATGCTGTTACCGTATTTTGTCATCTGGGTTCCCGGGGAAAGGTTTTAAAGGGAAATAAGGCGTTTGTTTTACAGAAAACAACCATATTTTTAAAACAAATGTTTATGGACATAGAATGATAGATTATTCAAAATAAGGAAGGACAGTAGCCTTCTTTTCAAGAAATAAGTTTCTCACAGAAAGGGACTCATTTATTTGTTGCTCAACAATAATTTGTTCACCCAAACTTTTCAAAAGTTAAATCATGCATGTTCCGTGAAAATCACATGCATAATGCTTTGAGGAGATGCAGCTGTTGCAGATGTTTAGTGATGAGACTGAATGGTTTAACAATGATTTAAGTTATGTTCTTTGTGTGCCATGTTGGTATATTCTAAACGCCCTATTTCCCTTTAATTAAGATGCAAATACTCTTCCGTTCAACAATTACGAAAACCTCGGGAATATCTACATTCAGAAAAATACTATTCGTTTGCACACCCGAAGCTAAAAGCTGTTATTTAGATGAAAAGTTTAATTAATGTTTATACTTTAAGACCCATCAAATCGAGTGAAGTTTAACTGTGTAATTGGCTCAAATGTATTTTTCCCCTTTATTCGACGGTTCCAGGTCCATATGTTTTACAACCGCAACCGCATTAAAGTCAACTTATCTTTAAATAATTAGAATAATGCTTTGAATCTCCATTCTTTGTAACCAAATAAGATATCGAAATCGCGCTATGCTAAATATTGTACCAGAAATTGCCTAAAAGGTTACCTGGTAATTTATAAATTTCTCAATAAATGACATTTAAATTTCTCATATTTTAGTCTACGAGTAACGAGTAGTTGGAAAATCTAAAATACCAGTTGGAGTTTTTCATATCTTTTTTTTGCACAATTTATGACACAAAAGATCCCAAATATTGCACTAGATTGTAGCTAAGGTCCCCTGGTAGATGAAACATTTCTCAAATATTGGATAGAGGACACCACTTTACTTACAAACCTCTCTCATGCTTTCTCCACCTGTCAAGATAGCATTGTATATTTTGCTTATCTCACCACGGTGGCTATCACTTACAAAACTAGGCGCATCGGTGTAAGAAATAGCTCTATACGTTATTATGCAGTCATCGACGGTTGTAGAAAAGTAAGTACTGTCATCACCAGTGAGTAAAACATGCTAGAGTAACCTCTTTGTAACTATAACTTCTTTGCAAAATTTCTGAATGCAATAATGCAAAATATTTCACTATATTTTGTCTAAGGCATCTAGTGGTTGAAAATTTCTCAAAAAGAAAAAAAGTCCTTAGAAAGTAAAAATTGTTGCATTGACTTTTCCGGATATTACTGTAGCATAAATTTCTACATAAAAGCGATCCACATTATTACCATTTAAAAATGATAATTTTCTTATTAATTGAGATAAGGCAGCCATGAGATCCATATTTCCGAAGAATTCTAGTAGGCCCAGCGCCAACTGATTTTGGCACTCTGAAAGGTAGTCTTAGATAGTCCTTCCCGCTAGGGGACAACAAAGAATTACGCCTCCATGCCAGCCAAGCCACCCCCTGTTGAAAACCTGGATAGGCGCCTTACATGGCATATCAGTGACGCACAGGCAGTAGGTGTACCTCAATCATAAGACCCTGACGGTGCCTTGGTAATCGTTCACTTACATTCAACGTTCACGTTCACGACGGAATGTTTTTCTTTTTTTCGAAATTTCGCTGAGGATTTTGCACCATTCCAAGTCAGACGTTTGGCAGCAAAACCCCTGATATGTACCAGCATTGTTATACGCCGTTTTCCACGTTAAAGATCTTTCCATTTTAAGGCAGGTGCATGTATATACCTAAAGTACACCATGGTGTCATTTTTGTGAAGACTGCACGCCATCCTTTAAAAAATTCTGGATCCCCAGCCAACACTTAGCCAGTATAAATGTGGGACCTTCTTGCCCGATCCCTAAAGATATGACCCTAGCCAAGGCCCTGCTCGTGGTTAATATCTATGTAAAGATCTCCTGTGAGCACATATAGACAGGGGTGGCCAACCTGCCGCCTGTGAGCCAAATGAGGAGAGGAATCATGAGGCACCCCAGCAACCTCTGAACAAAAGCAAAATTAAAGAGAATGAGGAAAATGAATGGATATTCGATAAGCGATACCGACATTAAACTTGTGACAACTAATACGTTGACAAACGTTTGATTAATCCATACCACTAGAGGACTATAAGGATAATTGTGCTTCCCTCCCAGAATTTCAAAGCTGGTGCTGTGGTTCCTTGATTCAGAACGGTTAGACATCCCCGACGTACAGGAATTGATTTATTTCATCGCACATAATGTTGTGAGAGCGACAATGCAGCAATTGAAAATGGCTATTTTCAAGCAATGTACAAAAGCAAAAAATCAGATTCCTGTACTAACCTTAGAACGATTGTAATTTACAGTGTTGGATACATTATTTACGGAGGGTTACCTGCAGCCCAATCCTCAAGATTTACGACTAGCACAGTTATATGTGTGAAGATTTCAATATCAGAATTTTTCACTTACAGGTGGAAAGTCGAACTCATATGAGGGCGGTTATCGCGTTCCAATGATATCATACTGGCCTGGTGTTATTCAACCCGGTGTATCACACGAAATATTCAGTGCAGTGGACTTATTTCCATCATTTATAGACTTGGCTGGAGGACGAATGTCTGGAGATAGAGCTTACGACGGCATCAGTAACGTTAATGCTCTCCTCGGGAAAGGACCATCATCACGTGACTTCGTCTTGCTTTACAATCGTAATGTTCTCTTTGCAGTGAGATTCAAGGAATACAAGATTCACTTTTTCACGCAGGATGATGAAACATCCCAATACTTTGGAAAGTTATGCCAACCGTACCCATATCCGAGCGCTTTCTTCTTCTATTGTGATGAGTATAGCCTATCCTCGTCTTGCGTACATAAACATGATCCTCCTCTAATGTTTAACGTACTAAGTGACCCGACGGAATCTTACCCATTAGATCCGGGTCTCTATAGAGAAGTTTTAGAACAAGTTAGAAGGCTAGTGAAAAATCATGAAGAAACTATCATAAGAGCAGACCCTTTGATGGATGCCACTAGTATAGATACTGCCCCTTGTTGTGATACCACAACAAACTGCATATGCAATTGGCCATAACGAGTTTAAACTGGTTCATTGGATAACAATGAGAAAACCGTTAACATCTGTTTAGATACATATTATGATTGGATGATTTGGCCCACTGTATTCGGTTCAATCAAAAAATTTGACAGCACCGTTTCATTATATTAAAAGGAATCCCACACGTATTGTCCATATCATCCATTACGATGTTACATAATAGCAGGGATATACCTGAAGATCATTGTAAGAACCAATACCGTCAAATTCATATCATACCTGTCTTATCATATACGTTGTGCTCATTAATCTGTTATATTTATGTGTTACTATTGGTTAACGTTTAATGTACGTTCACCGGTCATCACATTCTATGATATGTACCCCAAAATGGTTGGGTAGGTATGACTCCTATACTTAACTGGAACTTAAACAACACCCGAACTTGTTAAGAAGTACCTATTGATGGGTTACCTTAACCCAAGGAGGGTAAATGTCTTACCAAACAATGTAACTAAACGGAGTAAAAGTTTGTCCAGAGTGTAGATCGTTCAACTGACTGGAGTCAGCAAAGGCAATTGAAAAGTTTTGTTTGTCAGCCGCGAATTTCCAAACGATCAAGAAGCTTCTTGCATCCTTAGGTAATAAATTTATTGATGAGGATTTGTAGAACGGTGGATCAAGGGAAGGTGCTGTTTGATTCTACGCACACCCTACCCACTAGAGTCACCCGTTACTTCCTCCACACTTATTGATACAATGTTAACAAACGTTTATCAGCACTGTGCCCTAGAAATGTGGTTATAATTTTTTGATGATGTTATTTCTTCTTTTTTATGATGACATTTCTTCTCTACCTGTTCCTTCCTCTGAATATATTCCATCATCCTTTCCGAAATTTATTCAACGAAACTTAGCATACTTTAACACAATCATCCCAAACGAGATATGGCAGATCGAGTGTTTATAATCAAGTTAATGCTGAGGATGCTTTCAACACATTTTATGACGTTTTCGTACAACAAACTAGCTTTCCTAAGTCATTAAACCGTAAATGTTATTCCAGTAAGTCCAGGTAAATATGAATCACATCTGCTATAGCATACTAAGACCTCATAAGACTTTTAAAACAAAAATTGTATAGAAGGTATGCTAATAACAGAACCAATGAACATTTTGAACCATACAAAACTTCTCGTAATCGTTTGACTTCTGTCGTAAGGTATGACAAAAAGGCGTGTTATATTTGAATGGAATGTTCGTAAAATGAACTGTAAAAACGATATTAAAACTGATATGCGTCAGTTCTATTGGACATGGTAAGTACAGAAGTAGCTCAACTGATGGAATTAATCACAACCTTGTTAACATTGTGACCCTGTCATCATTGGTAATGTGTTCAATGAGTTCACCGGCACTGGTTTCGAAGTCAACGAAGTATTTCTCTAGTGAATCCGAGGGTCTTCATTTGATCAGCGTCTTAAATCCCTTAATCCGTGATGAAATCGGGGTAAAGGTTCTGTAATCATTGCGCTTATGTTTTTAAGTTTATCCTTCGATCAGGATATTGTTCCCACTGCTCTCAGAACTGCTCGTGTTATTCCGGTTTACAAGAATGAAAGTGTAACTTCGATTTCGATAAGCAACTACAGACCTGTTTGCTCTTTTACAGACCCATGCTCTTTCGCTTCCCCAAAGTACTAAGAAAAATTAATTTTTGGTTTTGTATTTTTTTTATAAAGATATAATCTATTGTATACTTTTCAGTTGGGTTTTCTTCCCAGTCGTTCAACGTCACATGAACTTTTACGTTTTATTGACATGTTGACTGATACGTTCCGAAATAAAAGAATTGTTTCTTGTACTATTCTCGATCTCTCCAGGGCATTTTACTGCCTCACCACGAAATTCAGCTAGAAACGTAATCATTATGGTATTTGGGGAAGCACAACTCAACAGGTCTAGAAATTATTTGTCCGATAGAAAACAGTTCGCTCCTCATGTCTCTTAAAAATTGTAGAATTATTTTTGTATGCAAGTCGTTATTTTCAGGAACTTTTTAATAGATAGAATATGACTTATTTTAGTCAATGTTCCAGGTAAGAGCATGGTGCTAGAAATCAATCGATGTGACCGAAGTACAGAAAAATCTGGTTTGAACTGTCGCATTATGGGTGTTTAAGGGGGTTTTACAGTCGTGGTATGACGGATGTTCTACAACACAAAAAGTTCCCATTGCAGTGGAGAGAGAGAGACGTCGTGACAGAAGAATCCAGAGAGAGATCAATTTCGTTTTTTTATTAGAGTTCCAGTTATTTGATGATTCGACTGACACACACAAACTTGATGAGAATTAGACTGATGATGATGATTTAAATCGATACCAGATTTACATGAAGATGACGGGAAGAACGAGGAACGGAGAGATACAATGACACAGGCCTATATATTTACAGAGAAACAATGATGTTGACAGTTCGACGATTGATTTACCAGTGCGGACCTCGTGTCTGACACTTGGCATCGTGGCTTCCCGTTTGAGATGATCATGGTCGACATGACTACGTTGACAAATCATAGAGCAAACTATTCGCAGTGTCATCATATGTAAATTGTTGCTATCCGTGATCTACCAATCAGATAAGCATTACGAAATCTTTCTACGAAGCAGTGTCTGAGCAGTCTATTTTTAATGTTTTACCTTGTCTATTCTGACTGAGGAGAATAAAGAAAATGTTAATAAACTCTGGTAAACACCGGAAACTGAACTTTGTATGACCTATGAGTACGATGGCATAGAATGATCATCTCCATACAACACCGTGGTTTGCAGTACTGTTCTGATCTCATACCTGCAGAGAAAACCACGAATAGAACTGCATTTCAATGCATTATTCTGAGATTAGTTGACTTCAGTGATGTTGCTCCCTAAATGATATTGAACTGTAACCGGTGAATGAAGGATAGAAATACCTTTCAGCCAATAAAACAGCTTACCTTCCCTTGATTTCGTGCGTCTAAGAGTATTACTAAGGATACTTCTTAAAGTATTATTTTCTGTCCATCCCAATAACATCTTTCCTGGTTTCACGAAAAGTATCTTACTTAATACCTTCATCAGGCTTTAATAATCTCTAGATTAGAGTGTTTTTACATCGAAGATCTTGCTACGTCCCACATTTTCAGGCTTGCACTGAAGTTCAACTTTCAAAGCGTTATTTCACACCTATGGCAGCTTCCACTGGCAAAATTAGTTTGTTTAACAGGTAGGACGGTAAAACATTTCATCTATTACATTTGCTTCTTAGTTGGTGGAGGATTCTTTTAAGGTATTTATATGCTTCACCGTCGAGAGGTGTTGCCTAAACAAAATTATTACTTATTTCATGTTGTCAATCTTGTAAGACTTCTGTAGTGATGTTTGGTCTGAACATTAAATGTTTTGAACATAACACGAAACGAATTGAATGTGTCTTTCAGTTCTGGTTGAAGCTTCGATGCAGGAAATCCACTGAAACCGTAAGAGTGTTCTTTCTTTTCCAACATTTAGTTAATTAAAAAAATCAGCAACTAGTACATCTGCGAAATTTATTGCGTGCAACACTTACCGAAGTGATTGAATATCATGCAAGAGAACATTGTAGTTGCAACGAAGATATAGTAAAGGTTTTCATTGTGGTCTACCATGTTATTCTTCGTAAGTATGGATTCATTACAGTGCTACATGATGTTATAACCTTGCTAAAGTATTCAACAGACCCTTTCCCACGCTCGATTACACATGTTTTGCGTATCGACGTGACACCTAATACCCCCTGCAATGCATAATATTATTATATATTGATGTCATGAGTGGAACTACAAATACATCGAAAACACTACAAAGTTGTGTCGTGCAGACCTACGTGGTGCCCTCTTCAACCCATGTAAACCAGTGAAAGAACACATAGGTAGGGCAATGGCTCAAAAAACCTACCAGAAAAAAGAAATCGCACTTTCATTTCGTTTGGTGTCGTTGACCATCCATAAGCGAGAAGCCACTACATGACGCCCTAGATAGTGCAACAAGTACCTCAATATCTTACCCGAAGATAGAAAAATAATATTGCTCATAAAGAAATCTTTACTATACCACCAAGGCAGGCTATGGTCAAAGAAATCTTCAGGAAAGGTTTTCGACGTCAAAATGGGATCTTTCGACGGAGCTGAGACATGTGAGGTAGTTGGTGCATTCCTCCTGTAGCAACTGACCGACATCGTAGGACCAGACATCGTCCTGTACGGCTGCGATAAAAGATTCACCATGAAATACAGAAAAAATGAGGCAAGAAGGTATCACGATTTTTCACAAGCATGGACTAAAAGTTACTATTGAAGCAAATCAAAAAAAAGAGTTGAGTTTTAGATGTAGCCTTTTCGTATTCACGGGGATTTATCAGCCAGCCATTTACTAAACCAAGCAATACACTGCAATACATACACGTAAAGTCAAACCACCCACCAAATATCATCAAGACCGTTCCCCTGCTATCAATAAAAGGTTTATGGAAATTTCATCTAGCACAGAAGTATTCCACAACGTGGCTAAAGAATACCATTAAGCGCTCAACACAAGTGGTCACAATTTCAAATTAGAACATGCTCAATATGTCCAAAACACACCCGAAACGAAAAAGAGAAGCAGAAATATTATTTGGTTCATTCCTCCCTTTAGTAAGCATGTTCAAACCTACCTTTGAAAAGCCTTCTTAAAAATTATCGATTAGGAATTCCCAGCAACTCACAAGTTACATAAAATAATCAATAGAAACAATGTCAAACTTAGTTATAGCTGTATGTCTAACATTAAAAGCATAGTTGACTCCCACAACAAACGCATCACCAAAGAAGAACAAAAGCAATGCAACTGTCGGGACAAAAGGCAATGTCCACTTAGAAGCAAGTCTATTGTCTACCAAGCTATAGTCACGGAAAATAAAACCGACAAATTCGGAAACATACATCGGAATAAGTGCAACAGAATTTAAAGCGCGCTATAACAATCACAAAAGTTCTTTCACCAACGAACACGCAAAGAACGATACCGAGTTTAGAATGTATATTTGGTCGCTTAAGAAAAAATACATTGAATTTAAAATCAAAGGGCAAATTGTCAAGCGAACACAACCATACAGCAACAAAACGAAAAAGAAATGTTTTTAAAAAGTTTTTCCTTATATTCAAACCTAAACAGTGCACCTTAAGCAAAAAACCGACTTCATATTCACATGCCGACATGCCAGCAAATTCTTTCTCAAGAAACACAAGTAGCATAAAGCACCAACCAGTCGCTACGCAACACCTGAAGAGTGCACCACGGTGGTCTGCACGAAACAAATTTGTAGTGTCTTTGATGTATTTCTAGTTCTACTCATCAATATATATAAAATATATATATATAAAACATAATATATGTTTAAAGCGGGAGCTGTTGTGTTCACCCGCATCCATGTGACAGTAGTAGGATTTAAACGAGAAATGGTACATGCATACATGAATGCCGTATGTGTGGCCTAAAGTACAGTGGCATATGTAGAACATGTTTTATTGCAGGTGTCATCAGTTTTATTGCCGTTTCCTGTTTGTTGTCTGTGTATGAAAATGAATACCACACTGCCGTGTTATTCTGAGGGCTAAGGAAATTCATAGGCTCAGCGATTCATTGAAAGGGTATTTGCTGACAATTACGTTTGGCTTGTCTTGGATCTTACATTGAAGGCACGGAATGTGCATTTTTCACAAGTTATCAGCTGACGTACGATTATGGAATGTTTACAAAAAAGTAGAGGTGAAGCTGAACATGAACAATTATTTGCGTACAGTTACAAGTGCACAACTCTCTGAAATTTGTATCATCACTTCGAGTGCATTTTCATCCCTAGTTCGAATAAACTACACTGGTGTGTAAACAAAACGTCATCAATTTATATGGCAGTGCCGGTAGTTGAAATCAAGCCAGGTTTCCTTACTTTATTGACTCCAAAGCTATGGATGGAATAAGCCCTAAAATATTGAAATGTGTTTTCCACGTTGTGGCCCCTATTGCGCAGCACATATGCAATCTAGTGTTTTATTCGGCACATCCTCCGACACTCAAAATTGCTACAATTATTCCCATTGAAGGCGTCAAAAGTCACCCTGAAAATTATCGTCCGATCAGTCTGCTTCCTTGCACCAACATAATTTGGGAACGGCTCCTCAAGTTCTGGAATGATATTCGACTTTCAATTTGGCTTTACGAAGGGTCATAACAGCAGCCATGCTCTTCTCAAAAAAACTTATTCCATTCGTTTATATTACTGATTGACGTTCCAAAAATTTGGTGTTAGTACATTTAGCAAGAACATACCCTTTGCATGTGTACATTATGTTTGAGTAGCTCTCTAGTTTACAATTACACGTAAAATGTTATATAATTGATAATCAAACTGTCTTTATGACTTTTACTGTATTTTGATAACCACAGCAATCATGATCTTGAATCTTGAGGAATATTTAAAATGTAGACATAAAATGGCATTCTTCACTTCAAGTGAAATGTAAGATGTATGTGTAATGTAGTTGACTGTCATCATATATAATCGACTGTTTCGGTCACGAGGCAAAGTAAAACAAAATGAGAATTTCTCCTGGGTAGATGTTCTTTCAGTTTCTCATACAACATTAAGCAATGTCAATTACTGACAAAATCATTTCAAGGACATAAAATTTAAGTAACCATTTGGTTGCAACCTTTTTGTCTTCAAGCAGACCTATATTTAACTCACATAAATAATGTGCCATGCGGTAAACTGGAAACCATTTTTCTTGGTTGCAAAAAGTGCAGTTGCTAGCACAATTGAAAAATGAAAGTCCAAACAGATGAACATATATTTATCTACTAGTAACTTCCATACAGATGCAAAATGAATACATTTCGCGAATCTGCAGTTTTTGGTCTTCTACTTTGTACTCATAACAAACTCAATGGAGCAAATACTGCGTTAATAGAATACCAAGCATTTTCAGCATTCAGAACAACTACAGTCAGTCAACAATGGACTGCTTACTAACAAATTGCATTCATTAACTTAACGAACATTCGGTTACTTACTGCACGTTCAGTGGCTTACTGCACATTCAGGGTATATATTTCATGTAAGCCAACCTCAACTGACTTGAATTCCTTCTGATGTCTATTCACTTGAGTTTGAGGTTGGCTTACAGGAATTATATCCCACATTCAGTAAGAGAATCCCAATTGCATTTCTAGTTACATTTCAATTATTCTTTCTCACAGTATTAATCTCTTCCTACAAGAATGCAGACTCAAATTATTGACACCTTTGCCAGTAAAAAAATCAATGTGGAAATGAACGTTTTAGATCCAAGGTAACCCTTTCCAGTCGGCATGACGCACCTGTGCAAGATGGTAAGTTGGTAGTAGCTTTTCTCCTCTGTATGGGACATGCCTCGGCACCGCCTTATTTGATTGATTTAACAAGAAAACTAAAACCTGCTTCACAATAATTTATTGATATTATGATTTAGCCTACAGTTGAAAATCAAAGGATATGACAATAAACACCACATTGCAAATATAAGTTTAATAGTATCCTTATGATCCTTACATGATCTTATGATTGCATTTGAGAATCCAAGGAGGGGGTACTTCATGAACTTTAAAATTACAATCCAACAAAAGAAGCCGTACTTGCAACCAACCGATGCTATTTTGTTTGCCAGGTGGCTTTGTGTCGTGATGACAGCTTCTTACAATACAGAGATGAGACTTTACATGAACAGGCCAACTCAGAAGAGACAGGATAAACTGTATGTAACGAGTGAAAAACAAAATGTTTGGAACGTATTGAGGTTGGCTCATTTTAATCAGGGAGGTGTTATTTAAATGAGAGAGCGCAGAAAATTCAGTTAATGCTAATACTTTAGAACCCCCCTCCCCCCAGATTGAGTGAAGATAAGCTGTGTAATTACCTAGAAGGTATTTCTTTCCTTTATTCGACGTTTCCAGATCAATATAATTTACCAGCAACATCATTTAAGTACTCAGCTAATCCTTTCTGAAGAAGCTCCCTCAAAGCAACGCTTTGATATGTAAGTTTGTACCGCCAACACTTAAAGGACAGATAGCATACAACTGGAGACAGCTAGTTAATTGGAATAATGAGTACCTTCCAGGGCCTTTTTTAACATACATACTGACATCCCTCGTCCCATACACGGCCCATTCACTTAGCTCACCCCCCCCCCCCCCAACAGTATGGTCTCTTTCCTGGAATTTTTGTTTACACGTGAGAAAAAAAAAATATGCAGACAGCGGAAAGTACAAACTACCTCACTCAGTGAATAGCTTAGAGTACACTGTAAAAAAATTCTATATACGTACAACATGTCTGTAACATTTTTAACAGTGTCTGGGTAAGCCTAGTTTAGAATCTAGCCGCACATCCTTTTCCCTGATATTACTGTGTATATGTGTGTATTTGCGTGTGCGATGTATATAGCGTGCGAGCAGTCAACGGCGTAACGCCTATGGGCTCGGGCGGGGCTGACCCAGGGGCCCTTCAACCAATTGGGTCCGCTGCACTGATGTTCAGAACTTAGAAGAGAGATATCTTTTTGCGGCATGTTTTCGTTGGAAAAGAAACTATAAACGAATTAATGGACATATTTTTCTGTGCGTGTATACGTTCGTCATAAATCACATGCCCCATGCAACTGTAAATCTTTTCCGCACGACTGACTCAGGCGCCTGAGGTACACACTGGAACTTGATATGCCACTCTGGTACACATTATAGCAAAATACCGCCTCCAATTTCGGTGAATTCGCTCTATAGAATTAGATCTAATTGATTCGCTCTCGGTGAGGGTTGCGACATGACATTAGCCGATAACTGGCCAAATATGGCATATTTTGAACCCCTTTGGCTGATGTTTTCCATAGTCAAATCGCCGACTCCTGAGATTTGTATGTGGATATGTGTTTCCGTATCAGACAGTAAATCGAATTTGGTATATTTTCCACCATTTTGCTGATATTTTGTACAGATCATTCTCCAAGTTGAAGCTAATCAAAACATAGTTACCTACGTTCAACCATTTCTCAAGATCGGGTGGATTCGCTGGCTGTGCATCGAGAGCGAGGAGGCATGGTCACTTGATATAGATGGACTAATCGATATGTTTGCTGGCAACAAGACGAGGCTCAGTAAATGCAAGCTCTAGCCTTTCCGAGTACTAGGGAAGTTGTGTACCATTTGTCCATATGGCACAAGATTTACATTACGGGTGGAAATATCAATGCTGGGAAATATATGTTAACTGGACGTTGGTCATTTGTTCTTATTATCCTTTCAATATTTTAATGTGTTCTAGCTTTGCAACATATTTTTTGTTCCCACTTCAGTGTGACAGACAAGGCGGACCAAAAATGTGTCTATGAACACAGATTGCCCCCAAAATCTCAGCCGATAAAGTCACCATGAAATGTTCCATACACGGCTTGTATTGCACCAGAGAGCTTGTAGAACCACAGAGCGTCTAGAGCCCTACAGCGGGACCAAGACCAACGCCTTTGGGACTTTGCGCTCCGCGCTCGTGATGGGCGCTTCTCAGCAGCCTGGAGCCCTTCCTTTGCTGGACCCAGGTGCCATCCGACTCATTGTTACGCCATTGCGAGTAAGTCTTTTTACCATTTATGTCAGTGACGAGATTGCTGAACTACTGTAGTACGGGAAGCACAAGGCGACCAAACACACTAGCGTTAGCAGATTTGCACGGACCAAGAAGCCTAGGGATGGGCTAGGTAGCCAGAGGTTCCTACATTGTATAAATTTTGATCGACGGAGACATTTGAGAGAAAAAGATAAAAAATAAGGAGTATTGGATAAATTTACTTATAAGGATTCGGAAACTCAATTTGGGCAATCTGGAGAGCTTTTTTTTTTTTGTAAAAAAAAAAAATCTTCATAAAATACTTGGTGACTTTTGGTGGCTCCGTTTAGATGGTCCCTTTTCAACCCCCCCCCCCAACTAAAAATCTCTTAAAAAGGCCCCGGTACCTTCAGCAAATTTCCTCAGGGGTTATTGCATGGAATTGACCTACGGAGTCTCAAGTCTAATTGTTTGACAAATAGCTGAAGCGTTTCCATAAGTTTTCCGAAATGGCAAGATACAGATTCTTTGTCATGTTTTGCTATACAATACAGATGTTGCATTGTTATACCAGTCACCTGGCCCCAAAGGGCAGAAAAATTTATTTTTAATAAAAAGATAAAGCCTATGTGGGGGACTGTCTTAAGCGAAAATCACAAATAGTAGTTTAAAATGAAAAAATCGTTTCCTCAAAATGGTACTGCGACGTCGCAGGAAACGTCTCACTAAAGTTCAAACGTTCAAAATACTCAGTGAAATCCGTGGAAGAAATTCGTCACTTAAGAAGAACCTGAACGTCAAAAGGACAGAATGTGAACAGAAATTACTAGTGTCGTGGTATCGGGGTTTTAGGGGTTTTTTAGTCGTGGTATGACTGTCCCGGCGACGGATGTTCTACGTTAGTAACACAGAAAGTTCAGGTTACAGTAGAAAGAGACGTCAAAACAGAAACATTTAGAGAGGTTCCAATCTACCGATCAGAGTTCCATTTTATTCTTTGATTCGACTGGCACATAAACTAATGAGAATTAAATTGACGGAGATGAGTAAATCAGACAGAAAAGCGTATACAGTAAAGTTACATGACATAACAAAAAAGCAGGAAAACGAGGAGAGATAAGATGACCCAGGCCTATGTAGTGTACAGAGAGAACGACGTTGACAGTTCGATTAATTTTTCAGTGCGGGTCCTGTGGCTGACGCTTGGCCTCGTGGCTTCCCGGGGTAGATGCTCACGAGTTCTAAGTGACAACGTTGACCAATCATAGAGTAAACGATTGTTTATGACATCATATGCAAATGGTCGCTTCCCGTGATCTACCAATCAGCTAAGTATTACGAAATCTTTCTACGAACAGGGTTTAAATTTTCTATTTATAATGTTTTACCTTGTCTAATCTGACTGTCTGAGGGATAAAAGAAAAGGTTAAAGGTCGTGTGACATGAAAATGACATTTTGAGGTATTGGGTGCATTAGGCATTCAAAGTGTAGAAAATAGCCACAAATTGCTCAAAATCCGTCAAAAATTGACAAATTTACAAGCAAATTAGTGTCGCACAGCTGTGTCATGAATAAACATTGGCTAAATATGCAAATTTGTGATGTCAGGAGAGGGACTCCCAGGATATGTCTTATGTTAATCCTTTGTTTATGTCACCTTTATTTCAAGGTCAATTGAGGATTTTTTATGCCCAGAGGGTTTTATTTTGGAAGCATGTATTTTCTCCTTCTAAAATATCGACATCTCTTACCAATGTGAAACTCAGTAATTAAGTAATTAAGAGGCAAAATATAAAGGGTTAACAAAAGAAAAACTGACACTGTGCAACACTCCATGTCATCTGTTTTGCAGTTTCTTCAAACTTTGAAAAGTCATATCTCAAAAACGGTAATAGATATAGACAAAATTCCAACGGATTTTCACTCTGGGTTTAACTTTGTAACGTTTGCATGAAGGGAGCTCTTTTCTGGAAGCATGTCACCCGACCTTTAATAAACTCTAGTAAACTCTAGTGGGTGTAGCCCTTTTGCGCCTATCGCGCGGGTTCTACTGTCTAAGTGGAGAAATTTCAGGTTTTCCAACCTCCCAGATGGTCGAAAACGGCAGTTCCCTTGGCGTGTAGTACTAGTGCACAAGAAAATTATAGGTTTTCAAACCCCCAGGTGGCAGAAAACGGCATTTCCCTGGGTGTAATCGAGTTGCAAGTACCAAGCCTTGAAATACGGAATGAACGTTTGCCATTTCTCAATTAGTAACGAAAACATCATTTTACTAATAAAGTGGTAATGGTTTGGATTGTTCTTATTCAGAATATTTATGCCCTCGAAAGGAACATAATCTCAACCTTGAACTCAATCTGGTGCATTATTTTGCATATTTTTATGTTTTAAAATGCGCTACACTGAGACATGAAAAGTTCCATCTGGTATTTAGATTTTCCGACAATTGCCGATAAAACAATGACGTACGGTATGAACAAACGTTAGTGCAGATTTATTGAGAAATTTTCCACTAACCATTTAAGTATTTTAAATTTATGAAAATTTACAACTGGTAATTAAAGTTTTCCGACTATCGTCGCTTCTAGACTGGAATATGAGAAATTAAAATAATATTTTAGATATATTGAGAAATTTTTCAAGTACTAACTTATCTGAGACACAATATGGTGTATTATGTGATATCTTTTTATGTCATACAATGTGCTAGAGTATGATGTGAAAATTCCAAGTGGTATTTCAAATTTTCCGACTATTGTCGCTCTGACAGATTTTTGGGAGAATGAGACACCAACCCTCCCTACCCGCATATTATTATTCTATACTATACTGACATGGGCTTTTCTTTTTGGTCATATTAATACATGTAGACATCTGTTACGCAATATAACATCGACTTAAGGTAATACATTATGTGACACTTCTCCTGAAAGCCACCCAAGTATAATGTCACAACACTTAAGGTTGGTAGTGATATAGACATTATTGACCCTTTATGGTCAAGCAGCCGTGTGACTGTTTGGAAAATGTAGCACATCTACAGAAAAGGTTACAACATTTAATTTTGGTGAAAGAAAGTTTGAGCTTCCGATTTAAGAGATTTTTTTTTTCTCTGTCTCATCACATGTCAACCACAACGTGATAGGTAAACGGTTTACATAGTAGAGCAAAATAAAGAATAAAATCTTGCAAAGGAAAATTCCAGTATCCACTACGTCAGACCATAGTTTATGGAATATAAATAAATCTAGGAAAAAACTATGGTGTTTACCAACGTACCCGGCAATGTAGGCACTAAAGCAAAGTATCAAGGAATGGAAAGTATATAATTGTGCTGTTTAACATAGACGTCGCTCTACTTTATGTATGCCGATATCACTTTTCCACTGTAATGTTACATGCGACTGTTCTAATCATTGGTATTTTTGTCCGCATTGAATCTTCATGATATTACGACGCCTTTAACTGAATTAAGAGAGTATTACGCCACATCATAAATGTTTTCATAATTTCACTAAATGTAAGGATTAATTTGCATTTTAAATTGAAGCAGAAAAAAGATACTTAGATCTTTAAAATCGTTATAGCCAATAGATTACATATACTTGCGTTTAAACTTTTCCGGACACGAAATGAACCAAAGGACAATGCAGCCACTACATGCTTGTAGGTCTTCCTTTATTCACTGATATTTTTTCTTTTCTCATTCATTTTGTAAAGATTTTCACTATCCATGCCTCCCTTCTTAGCTTAAAACGTTATTTGAAGACTGACCTCAACATAAACTTTGCCAACATTTCCGTCTAAAATTGCGTGTCTCACTAATGACCTAGGGACACTTACCTCAGGAATTACGTCACAATAGGCTACGCGCAATACACAGGCGAACAGCACTCAATGCATCAATTCATCTCGTGGCTGTGTATCACGTAAACAAATGCATTACACAATGAAGGGGACTTCCCCCGTACAAAGGTTCACTACTAAATCGCCACAGGAATATAGTCGATGTACGTTTCTATAGATCGGGCTTTGTTCCTTCAAAGGTTGCTGTCAACAGAACGTTACTTACACAGTGTACAGGTGTACTGACACAGCTTTATGGTTGCACTAGATCCGAGTACAGTCTAGATTCAATTACACACCTTACCGTAATTCTATGTCAGTTATGATATTTCTGCAGTCACCGGCAACGTGGATATGGTAAGTTCAAGGAAACGCTATCAGAGACGGTTATTACAGTTGTAGTAATTTTTAAGAGACTTGGAATATTCTAGAGAGTTGATATGCATATTATCAGCTGAATTAACATCGATAAATTAGTGATGTCAAAGATGGCGAAGTGGGACTCCTCGAACTATTCGTACGATTTTCTAGTCCATATTAGTGTGTTTTGGGCAAAATAGTCTCCGAATCTTTTAGTGAAAAGGAAATTTGGGTTGGCTGTTTTGTTTCCGTGAAAGGTAAGATTTTAATTCCATAATAGTACTGTCTATATGATTTCGCAAAACTGATACGTATTACTGTAACTCGTCGGAATGGTACGTTTTCCTGTCAGTGTCACAGTGTATTTGCGATGGAGGAAATAACCATCTAGTAATTTGTTGTTTGTAGTTATTGGCGAAGGTACAGACGAAAATATGCTTACCAAGTAGGCCTATGGCACGCAATTCAGAATCACACTTTCTTTGTTTTCGAACAGAAGGGCCAGACAGTAAGATTTCTGACCATCTCGGGAAAGAGAAAAGCAGAAATTATTAAACATTGATTCAGTCGTTAAAGCACTGATAAAAGTTTGTACCACAAACATGCGCCTTGTCACGGAGCATGCATGCTAACTTGTTGACACATTGGTATACTAGTGGTGGTTCTTGGCTGAGTCAATCGTTAAACATAAAAGCATGAACAAGATAAATGTAACTTTATAGCAACATTTATTAAGTTCCCTCTTTATTGTGATATACTTTGGTTTAGTTCAGAATTGAAGTACTCTCTTTGAAATGAGTTTTAATTTGACAAAGGCAGTACACAACACAATGTTCATCGTGAAATACTGAGTAAATCAATTAAGAAAAAAGAAGTCGGTCAAAACATTGTTATCATTAAATCTATGTAATATTTGCAATCAAACGATTGTCTTTGCTAGGTAATTTTGACTGAGCCTGGAGTTCCTTCCAAGAAATTCGTGTTAATATTTTCAGATATGCAACATTCTCGTTAGGTATGATGATCGAAATTGAAAATGTGACTGTGAGTAATATGTATCCATATGTTTTTTGTTGTATGTTGTTTGAAGTATATAAGATGATACTACGTCCTTCCTACAGCATTACACAGACGTTTTGGATACAGCTGATTGCCTCAGGGTGGTGACTGAATCGAGATTGTAACTATGTAAGGATGATTCGACTCTCAAAAAAAAATTATTACGTTATCTCATTATCTTTTTTATGTTTAGATGGCTTTGTCCTATGACAAGAAATTCAACATTCACCAAAAAATTTTACCTTTGTGAATGGTATTCAACCTGCAATGTTTACACGAACCCCCTTCCTATATTAGTGTTTGTGTGTTTGCTAGTTTATTTTTCACCTTTAGGTCGTATTTTCATTTTAAGTTTTCCCTTCCTGCTACGCTGAAGAGATGAGTTTTAGAATATTATTTCTTTTTGAGGGGGGAGGGTGAAATTACAATTGCCATGTATGTATATCTCCCCTGTGTATGTGTCATGTAATTGGTGACAGAGTAATGTGACAGGCATGTCAGCAATTCCGTAATATAAATAATTCAACGACGAAAAGTATGGGATAAATTAGACGGTTTTTTTACTCATTACAAAGCGATATGTGCAAATATCTAACCCATTTACTCCAATCTTGCTTATAAACTGAGGAACCATTCTTTTTGTCATTTTTCTTTTTCATTGAAAAGTGCTGGTGACGGGCAAGAAAACTCCTTCTGTAGGGTATTTGTCAATAAAGATACAAATGGTAAAAAGTTTCCTTACGCTGTTTGAGTTAACTGGACATTTAATTCCTGCATTAGGAACAAAACACTTAAGTTGAGTCCATTATTGAATAAGCGTACATACCTAATTTCTCTAGTTTGTACATCGTCTTCATTAATTTTAAGCTGGATGTATGTACTATGTAAAAAACACATTAATATCATATCCCGATTCGATTTCCTTATTCAAGTATAAATATCAAATTTATTGACACAACACAAGATAAACAAAAATGATGATGATGCTAAGACTTAAAGATTAAGAATATGAAACAATTATTTCTTTAAAAGGAACTTAAATTTATAAACTTATCTAATTAATAACTAGGTTAGATATGGTATGTGACTATGTGACACCTGTTATACCCATTACAAGATATCATAGGTTAGTGATATGGCGATTTTATTTGTAAGTTAGATTGCTGTCTCATGAGATGCACTTTGAGGATTGTTTATTAACAGTGAATCATCACTTGAAATGAACTCTCTTAAAGTAGCAATAATCACCACTCAGTCGCCATTCGCTCTCAGTAGTTTAAAGGTTAGTTCTTTGCATTGTAAAATTATTTCATAATTTATCCACCAACAATACACGGGAAGATCGAGACAGGAAAGAAAAGTAAACATAGTTTTACAAAGAATTCCTCGTAGGACAACATAAAGCTTCAGGAAAGAAACTCCATATGATTATGCAGCCTTCACAATGGATCCTTCTCGGATGTTTGACTCATCTATTCTTCATTCTGTTCTTAACCACCCAGCTTTAATTCTAGAGTTTAAAAGGTTTAAATGGCATTACGTAGCGACCGGTACAGACAAATGTTGACTGATGTGGCTTGTGAACTAACAGATGGTGACTCAAAGGAGTTGGCATTTCGAGTTCCCTTCAAGCCCAGCGAAAGTTGCAAAATCACTACCGGATTTGACTTTTTGGAATTGTATGAAAAATACGGATACATCTCAACAAAGAGCGTCACCAAGCTACACGTCTTACTCAAAGAGAGAAACTTTATTACTGCAGCTGAAATAGTAGAAAAATACGAAAATGAAGGTAAGTTACGTAATGTAAATAAACACATTGATCTTTTAATCTTACGTGTAATTAAAGTATATAGCATTTACATGCGTCGGAATTTACAGTCACTCTCAGTGGGCCTAGGATTTTGGAGAAAGAGAGACAGTTTTGTTGAAAGAAAGCGCCTTTAATTTAATTAGTCGAAGCTTCAATTGACCACACATGCTGACGATATCAACTTAATCTTGGTCATACAAACTAGTAAAACAGTAGCTGTTGATGTGCCACATGAGATGGAAGTTCACCTGAAAATCTGGCAGTTTTCATTAGTATTTATGTTTTTTTAATCTATTGTACAACTAAGTTGTATGTCAACAACTTGTCATACGAATAGCCAACACTATAGATATGGCAACTTCTTTTCTCCATTTACCTGGCAAACTTTAAATGCAGCGTTTGATTTGAAACACTGGTTCAAGGCTGAAATGAAATCAAAATTAAGGCACGAATATACTCTCGTATACTTATACTGTTGCTTTTCAGTGTTGTTGGTGAGACTTTGTTTTTTCCACCTCTGTTTATTTCTCAGTATTTACAATTGGATGAAATAGATGTGGCAGGCAAAAGATAAATATTGATGCAAATACAAACAAGTTAAACTTGGTTAAATAAAATATGACAAAAAAACAAGGCATCGAAAACAGAACTCAATTTAAACACTTATTTGAATTATTATCACAAATTCAAATAAACATGAATAAACATGACCTTCTTTAAGTAAACCTCAAAGTAAATTGAACTCTTTTATTGTGTCTTCCACAAAGGATGTACCAAAAGTCCTGAATATCGTAATGTTTTAATTTTCAAACACGAGAACAAAGGAATTCTTTAATGCATTAAAGTTTCTTAATTTTGGGGGGGATGCATCGGGTTTTGAATTAATGTAAGCTTCCACTTTCAACGCAAGTTTCAGTTTGTACCAAAACCCATTACAAATTGGTAACTTTTCATTTAATTTAAAATTATAGATATAATACTTCAAATGCAAAGTAAAATAATTCATCGGATGATCTAACAGTAAATTAAACCCAAAGAAATAATCTTGCTTTGTTAATATAAATTGATTGCAAAAAAATAATTGCTCAGAATCCAAAAGGAAACTGGACGTGATCGGACACTCCCAAAACAAATGTTCTAAGGTTTCAGGATCCCTATGGCAAAAGGTGCAAATCTGACTATCCTTCTTTCCCATTAAAAACAAAAGTCTATTAGTGGCAAGTAACCAATGAAGGAATTTAAACTGAACATACTGAATCTTAGTTTCACTAAGGGTAATAAAGGGGATTTTAAAAATAATGCACTAGTTGTCATGATTGTCAAAATTGAATAAACGGTTCCACTTACTACAAGCAAGAGGAGGGACAGTTAAGCGGATATTAATAGATGATAGGCCAACTTGGAAGTACTTTTGACATTAAAAATGTCTTGAATAAAGTGGCAGTTTGGAACGCTGACAGTTTCACTGCGAAGTGAAATTTTCCAGTTGCGAGGGATTGCAGAAATTATGCCAAAATATAAAGTAAATGGTATCAAGTAAATGGTAACCTCTTGCTTGGTGAGACTGATAAATAGGTATCATACTCAATGTTTATTTCCTAACAGTAGCTGCTTTTTCTATCTACTACCAACGGGAAACTATCATCATAAAACTTCACATGTTGATTTTATATTTATCATCAAGGAATTGCAACTTGGGCCCAAATTGAGTCCAGCACATTCACTACTAAAAACGTCTACACTAAATAAACTGAATTGTCAGAGTCAGAACGTAAGTAAATTCAAAACATGTGACAAATATACGAAGCAAAATTAATAGTAGGCATGATATCTTCATGGCAAATTTTCAATCATCATGTGTTCCAATTAAACGCATGAGGTAGTGTTCAAAGAATGAGCGAAAGGATTGAAAGGCCATTGGAAGCATTGGTAGACATACCTTTACACATTTTAATGCACAAAATTATTCATATACTAACTGCACTTGTTGCTCCCTTTCGGAAATAGCTTCTCGATATCTCGTCATTTTTACGAAGTATTCCAAGAAGATGCCAATATATGAAATCATATCCATAAATGAAATACGGATTTCGGAGCATATGTTATATTTGTTATTATGATTTAACGTTTGTCAAGTGATATGGCTTGATGTGATCTAGCAATGACACATGAAATCACGTGATTTGCAGAAGATAAATCACAACATCATTCGATGTGGCAAGAGTTTGATTTGATCTGCCTGAGACTTAAATGACACCAGTGGATGTAATGACATGTGTGATGCCATATGCATGCTGCGAAATCCCTTGATTATTCTTGCTTTCGTGTGACATGCATTGAAGTGAGCTATGAGTTAATGTGACGAAATGTGTGACGATATTTGCATTATGTGACTCGGTATCCTTTCCTGTGACTTGATTTGATGTAAGACTCCATGAAGTGGAAAGAGTTAATGTAATAGCATGTGATGACATCTGTGTGAAGTGACGCGATATTGCTTGATGTTACTTCTGTGGATGTGATATGCTGTGGAGTAGCACGAGCTGACATAACGACATGTCATTTATTGTTGTCTCTGATGTAACATGAGGTGACTTAATTCTTTTCTACGTTGAATTATTTGATGTGAGATGACCTAACGCAAGTCTGTCTTTTCTCACTCCAGAATAATAAATACGGCAACCTTTTCTTTGTCTTTTCACAGTGGAAGCTGTCGAGAGACAACCACCAGCCAGTAACAATCTTCAGAGAATTGAGACAATGAAAGACAATGACTATCAGGTGGACAGTAATGCTGCTGATGCACAATCAAGAATAGCCACAACGAAAGAATCTTATAACAATGTATCTAAGGCAAATATTGATAACTCTTCGCATCGTGGCCCACATGTTTCCCAGAGTCAACCTACCAAACCTCACCAAGGTGTGTCATCTAGAGATGCAGAGACACTTTCTTCAGAAAATATGGTTGTTTACGTAGCATGTGCCACCAGGGAAAATATGACTCTCACAGCAACACCGTCACATACATTTGGAAATGTTAAGGAAATAATTCGAGACAAACATAAAATTCCTCTTAATCAGCAAAGGCTTGTATACTGTGGAAAAAGATTAGAAGATTCAAAGACACTATCAAACTTCAACATTAAAAAGGGAAGTACAATTCAACTTGTCCTGCGACAGTCTAGTGCAATGCAAATATCTGTGAAAACAGAAAATGGAGACATAACTATTGACGACATTCAGCCTGCAGATACCATTGGATATGTTAAATCCAAAATTCAGGACAAAACAGGAATTCCCTGTAAAGATAAGACACTTGTTTTCAGATATGCAAAGCTGGAAGACGGAAAGACGCTATCTGAGTACAGAATTGAAAGGGAAAGCATTCTTAATCTCCTTTAATGGGTTCGGTGGCGTCTTTTTTTTTTAGAGAAAAGCTCTTGCTTTTATAAAGAAACATATTTTGGCTGTGAGCTGACTCCAGTGACTTCCCCTATTGAATTGAACAAAGTGATTTAACAGTGTATGTGTCCATGTGCATGGCTGTTTTTACTGTCAGCTGCTCAAGAAGAAAGAATAGGTTGACAAGAAAGTCGGTTAAGCTAACTGAACTGTTTTGGGGGCAACCTGCCCTTTAACAAACGGTGTAACGATATGAACACATGTGAGAGTTTGCTAAAAGTTAAACCTAATGAACCTACTATTTCAAACCTTCAGGTACCACTAATTGATTCATTGATCCATACGCTGAATCGCCAAGGTAACGTGATATGCAAAGCCTTATAGAAATGTATGATATATATAGATATAGAATAGATATAGATATATATATATAGATATAATATAGAGATATAGATATATGATATATAATATGTATATAGATATATATATATATCTTATATATATATATATATATATATATAATATATATATATATATAATAAACTACCACCCTTTGGAAAGCTGAGATGTTGGTCACTTATGGCACTTTTCCGTACCTTGAAAGAGTTAGGTTTTTACCTACATGTCGTCGAATTTTGCGTATCTTGTTCTGAGAGACAAAAAATCATTAAGTCAAAAATAACCCTCTGCAACTTTCCATTGTTGCTTCAGTTAACAGACCATGTGTACCATTAACTCTACAAAAGACTCAGCCCATAGGATAACATACCACAAGGTTTCCAAAATGTCCATTGTAGGGACTTTCACGGTGACGGTGACCGTGAACAA
>SFZH01000104.1:0-69061 GCA_021234535.1 Stichopus chloronotus | reverse complement strand
CAACTGTGCCATCCACAATAATCTCAAGGGAACTTTAACACAGAACCTCACCTCCTTTCATATTCACCTTTATCTATTACAAACAAATCAGTGGGCCTAGTAACGAGTCACTTTACTCTCTATAAACGTTTTGTATTTTATTTTCTTTTTCTCGCCTTCCTACCGCCACCCTTCTCTTCCATTGAAGAAACACCAGCTTGAGCAAATAAGTAGAATAAACTGGTCACGTTCAGAAATTTCAATGACATTTATTAATCAGAATTTACCTCTTCGTTTGTATGTTGCGTCATGAAACCTAACAGATCGAGGGGCACAAAACCTTGGTAGAGGATGCTTCCTATGGGATCTTTCCTCCACGCTTGCGTGGTGTTGCCCGTCCTCTTTGATTCAAAATTATTTACAAGGCTTTAAAGTGGGTGATTGCAACTTGCTAAAAGTGAAAAAAAAACACTTAAATTAAAGCATGATGAAAATAATGAATGAAGCATGATGAAAATAATGAATGTAGCAAAGTAATGACTATCTGTAGTTTAACCTTTGCCATAAAACAGTGACATTATCATTTCACGGGGAAGAAATATCTGAAACTAAAGAGAAATGGCTTCAGTATACTCCTGAGTGATGGAGTATAGAACAAGCAATATTGACAAGGAGTAACAAATATTTACCAGAATTCAAAATTACGCACGGTAAATATATAGACTATAAAATATCTAATTAAGGATAAAATATACAAAAGCCAAATAAATTCAAAGAAAAATAGTAAAGCTATCTGGAAAAAAGTGTAATTGCCCTCCGGATGAAAATGTGTATGTACCGATTTGTATCAGCAGCAGGTCCAATCCTCCAAGTAGTTTGTGTCCAAGGGAAAGCATGATCTACAAGATGTCATGTGTAATCCAATTAATCCTTGATCCACATAATTGTCATGTCCTACGTACTAATGCTAACATGATTGTTGTCACTTGAGTTTTAAACAGTTTGCTGGTTAGAACGTACAAAAGAGGATTAATAATGGAATTAATGGCGAACAAAATTAACGTAAAATTCAGCAATGTTTCTAATCCTTCATATGAAGAAGTGGAACTTGCTGCTACTGCAGTTATCTGGAAAGGAAGCCAAGAGATAAAAAATGTAAACACGATAAGAAACAATTGCCGACCGGCCTTCCTTAATTTCCTTAAACGTATTGACTCATTCTCGTGAATGCGAATGTCGATGCTTTCTTTTAGTTTGGATTTTTCCACAACTTGTGCTTTGTAACGTTTAACGGAAATTTCAAGATTTTCATTTTGTCTCTGTGGTTCAAAGTGCTTCCTGCAATGTACATTAACATGTTCTTGTTCTTCCTTATCTTCACAATCATTATCCTCGACATCATCACCATCTCCGTTTTTGTTAACTTCAGAGGCGAAGATCTTCTCGCCGTGAAAACTCTTAGTGCCTGAAACCGCTGGGACGAGTGTTTTTCTTCTGAACGCTTTCAATCGTTTTCTCAACTTTATAAAAATCGAAAGGTTTAGTACAACAAGTGAAACGAGGGGAATAAAATAGCCGAAAAGAACACCAATGTATCCAACAAAGGTTGGTAGTGGAAAATGGAAACAACTTGAAGGCACTGTGACAAGCAACAAGAAAATGACGTTCCATGCAACTGACGTCACTATACAGTATACCCACATGAATATCACAATCCTTTTCACCCTTCTTTTTGATGAAATTATCCTGTATTTCAAGGCGTCAGTAACAAGCACATATCGATCGTAGCTCATAGCTATCTGTATGTAAATGCTCATACTTACTGTGATTGCCGAAACGATTTGAAAATAAAAGGATGGCAACAATAGGCTTGTCTTATCATAGTTGAGAAGAGAGAAAATATTCCCAGGTAGAATGACAGATCCAATCAACAACTGTAGCTAGATTTACAATGTAAAGATTGAAATGTGCTTTTCGTACTTTCTTAGATGTTTTATAGGCTGATATCACTAAACCGTTGCCCAACACAATAATGATTCCCGCGAACACATACAAAGTTATCGCGAGAGCTTCTTCAGCATGGTTTAATCCAGCAAAGATACTTGATGTTTCTGCGGCAAAATTAACTTTGCAATTTACATCGTCGCTTCCATTTCTCTCCATTGTAAATATGATGAAATAATTCAATGAATCGTGATGTTTGCATAAAATTCTCTGAGTGCACTTTTCTTCACATATAGCGTACTAGAATAAAGTTGACAAGCGTTTTAACACCGAACAAACCATGTGATGTGTTTTAATAACGAAAGGGAGCCGCTTTTGTAGTGTCGATTCCAGAGTCAAATCACTGGAATCACTTATTCGACTGTAAGAAACATTACTCACATTCGCAGTGGAAGCTATGTTCCTCGTTTGGCTTAATAAAAGAAGTGCAGTTTGTATCTTTTAGTTGTTTTCTGCACACGGGTAAACAGCTCAGTAAAAAAAAAACTCTTTTTCCCTGCACACAGCTGTAAGCAGCTCTGCTTTTTATCAATAATTAAAGGTTAAAGACGAAAGTAAAAGAAAATTTGGTACTTACATCACGGCATTTTTATTGAAAACGAACAAAGAGTTAATGTAAATAAAATTTACAACATGTCAGCAATGTTTCTTCGCGATACACAGAGTAACACTTAAGCAAAATGAATAGTAGCATAGACAATATGTCATAACGCCTTTTAGTTTGTACCCATATGTCTTGTACTACTAGCTGGCAAGTCTATGTACAGTGTGCGTATGCTGTGGTTCAGTGTACGTGTGCCAGTTCACTATTTACGGAGCATTTACAGAGCTTTAATATTTTTTTCATCAAGTAATATATTGGTTGGAATTTGCCTAGGATTGACTAAACTGATTTTTGGTAAAGACATTTGCAGAATTTTTGGTACTTACATTCAGAGAAAAGTATGGACATTTTGATGTCTCACTCCCAGACCTAGCAACATTTCTGTAACAGCAGACGTAGTAACGCTAATCTCGTTAACCTTTTTGCATAACGGTTTGGGAGGCTTAGGCCTATGTCATTTGACTTACTGTGAATGTGCAGAAATTTAGAGACGTAAGATTTTTCTCTAAAAGAGGTAATTTGTCTCTAAAATCAACTGTATATTATCCATCAGATACTAAACGGTCACCTGAATGAAATCAATAAGAGTTGATGATTCTTACCACGTAAGTATGAATTATACTTATTAGGGAGCTTTCGATTGATACGTCCACTAGTCGACTGCTACGATTGTTACGTCGTTTTTTTAGCCCATGCGCATGCGTCACGTCGTCTCCCTCGTCCACTACACAAATCAAGAAGGCGTAAACCGTGGTTTTGCCGTCCTCGATTTGGAGAGTGGACGAAGGAGACGACGTGACGCATGCGCATAGGCTCAAAAATGACGTAACAATCGTAGCAGTCGACTAGTGGACGTATCAATCGAAAGCTCCCTACTGCATATTCAGGAGAACGAGAGTACTGGTACTAGTGGCGTTCCTCGAGGCATTTAACATTACTGACATTACTTTTCCGCTAACATTACTGAATCCAAAGTAAATTTGTAGCATCCACAGTGAAGTAAATCAAAAGGGTTCTGCGCATGAGATAAAACAAAATGTGTTCACATATAGTTTGCATTGTGATCGCACATTGCTTCTTTCAACAGTATTTAAGGTCAATTAGGATGATTTTGAGTTTGCAATGAATATTGTAGTTTGGGGAATGTTAAGAGCATAAAAGAAGTTCTTATTTCGTGTTTTAGACTAACCAATTGATTCATTTTTTATTATACCATCTATATGCTTATATGCACTTAAAGTAATAAAGTTATAAAGCTTTAAACATGTCCGAAAATCTTGATACGCCATCACTGAAAGTCCTCAAAGTAAATTTGTTCTTTATTGGGATGATACATTGACTTTTGTTTCTGTTGTAAGTAATTTCAGCACAGTGCAGTTATCTCAGTCTAAATAACAAACAGAATAGGAACTGTGATAATAAATGATCAGTTCTGGTCATCGTACTCTGTGTGGTGATAACCAGTGAATTTACTGAGCTACACGTACGTGAAAATGTTAGTGAACTGTATATTTGTGTTTCATTTACAATGCTCGAATTTTCCTTCTCTATTGTTAAAAGGCGAAAAGCCAAAAATTCTAGAGCTTTATCACAGAACTTAGACCGAGAGGATACATCAATATGTCACATCTGCAATGTAAAACTGTTACAATTCTCTCACCTTTGTGGTAGTAGGGTAAAATGGGTATCAAATAACAACATCTCTTCAAGACCTATGATTCTTCTCAATTATGTCACCAGTTTTTGAAATATTAAAGCTCCGAATATCTTTAATATATTAGGATTCAATGAAAGGAATGAAAACATAACTAGCAATTTATTGCATATCAAAATTGCATAATATGCAATGCATATACTGTATTATTGCCGTAATCCAGGTATTAGGTGCTCTGACTTAATGGTATCGGGTATTGGGCTCACGACGTGAAGTTTGCAGTCTACCTTCAATTTATTTATTTTACTCATTTAAATAATCCAATCATCATTCCGCTCTTCAAAATACATTTCTTCTGGGCTAATTTTAGAAGGAAAACTCTGAAACAACATTTTCATCTCAATTGAATTTAGATCATCAATTTGAATTCACAGTATTTGGTGCATAATAATAAGTGGCGGGTTGTTATGTCAGCATACACTATTTATTTCGTCTGTCATTTCACAGATTGTTGAGTGATATAATAACAACACCGTTCAATTACCAAATGAGTGTTAAAAATGCTTTCTTTGAGCACGCAACAGCACACGGTTATATGTGTCACTATTTTTTTTCAGAAAATGGTGAGAAGCAGATAATGAATTGTAGGTTTAAGTTCTCTTAATGTTCGCGAACTTTATCAGTGGTTAGTTAAAGCTTCGTGTTATTAATAAGAAACAGTAAAAACTTGAAACTGAAAAATTTGGAAAAATGAAGGATGTAGATGACGCTGCTATTAAAGACTTATGTATTTACTAAAAGTAGAACAAATGAGGATGTACGAGAACAAACTGTCAAGTAAAATTCTTGAATGAACTTTTCATAATGTTGTTTTTTATCTTAAAAAATATTGTCAAACATTAAAGAACGCAGCCGCAACAAGATTTCCTATCTACAAGTTTCCGTACTTTTCCAAGACAGCTGCAAACCCAGTCCTTTCAACTATATTTGTTTATCATGCTCTGTAATATATGGCTTAATAAGGGTCCCTGTATGTAATACGAATTCCATAAATGTAATTATTCAGCCTTGCTAATAGTCCAGTCAAGATATGGCTTGACAGAAATTGCGACAGAAATTATTTAAATTACATTGGTTTTAAAAAACTCCCATTTATAACATATCCAAAATTGGCAACGTTTTCAAAATGGCCTAACTATGCTAATCAGTGCCCGCCATAAGCGACTGCACCCAGTCGGTAACATTATATACTGCATCATTATCAGTCTAGCGGTTTATCCCTTTCCAATGTGTTTGACTATAACCTAAACTTGTGACATGATATTATGTGTGATATGCATGTTTCGAGACAACAATGTGCAACCTTTCAAAACTTAACCTCAGGACTTTAATAACATTGCATCAAATTGCGTTTTCGTACAAATAAGTGAGACCTAACACATGTTTTGAAGGGCAGAGAATCCAGTGATGATGATAACTTGTCATGGGCATTTTATAACATGAACTATGCTGATTAGTGCACACCCTTTAAGGATAAATTGAAAACTTGCACCAAATTGAGCATTTTTTACAGGGCTTTTGTCAGGAAGGGTCACCACAGATTTAAGTATACAAGTTCCATTCAATGATCGTTTTTACTGAACAAAAATGTTTCAAAGTACCCTTGACGACAATTGGAAGTAATATGGGGATTCTGCCAGGTATGACACTAATTCCAACCATTTTTTTTTAGTTTTTACTGTTTTTCTTTTCAACCATTTCTTTTCATTTAGTAGGGTAGTTAAGTAGTTAATTATATATTAATCAATTATATAATGTACAATAGCCTATTATCAATATAAACTGTGGTCGGATGCACATATTCATCTCCGTATACGGAGGGGTGTGATCACACATAGCTTGGTAAGTGGCCTGTACTAGCGTTAAATTGCTCTGTCTTAAGGTTTAATACCTAGCAGGACTTGTGCAATTTTGCTTTCAAAGAAACAAGATGATAAGACGAAAATGCTGGTCGTTACAATGTTAGTGACATTTCGTTCTGCTGCATGTCAAGGAATTAGTTTCTTGTTTTATGCGTTACAAATCATTTAATTAAGCAATACCTTAGCGTAATACATTTGCACTTCTGTATACACCTATTCAAATACAAGTTCCACTCCTTACCTGTTCTATTCTCTCATGATCATTTTCTTGTCTACATTTGTTCACATACAATTGTTCACATACAATTTGTTCACATACATTTGTTTTCATCTCCTATGTGTTATTTTTAGGCATTATATACTCTGATATCGTAGACCACCAACGGTTTTTTACACTTTTCTCGGAAGCAAAGCAGCAAACCAAACCACAGATAAATAATGAAAGTCACATAAACAACAATATGCAAAACAGTTGACTAAAAATTGCCGTAGAACTTAATTCTTGGCAGAATGTACTTGAGAAGAAAATGCTTAACAATCATGTCAAACTTTAAGTGTTATCTGTGCAAAAACGCACCCACAACAAAACAAAAGTTGACTCCTAATTGCATCAATAATTCCCTGGATTGTCAAAGGAAAATTAAAGTCAATTAAAGTCGAATAGGCTAGGCCTAGCCTAATGTAATGAATGTCAGTGTTATCCTAGGATAAACTGGTCAAGTCCTAAGGGTGGGCGATCATAGCCTACAGTATGTGTACCGATAGCAGGAAACCTATAAAAGTGTTTTCAATGATATTTTAGTAACATTTGTGAGCTTATTTCAGTGCTGTATGAAAGACTTGTTCTTTGGACTGAATATGAAAAACAATAAGCCAAGGATACAAGCTGGCTACAACTAGGCCTACAAATGCAATCCAAAAATGTTTCAAGCCCTTCGATAAAACTGTTTAGCCCTGGACTATCCTGCTGAACACGTTAGTGGAATAGTGCAAATTAAATGACACCGATTTCATATGAGTTGCATAACATGAATTGTGGTACATTTAACAAAGAGATGGCTGCATCTGTTGAAAAGAAAAGCAACTTTGATAGACTTTAGTTTAGCCTTAGACATTGCCACCACTAAATTTGTCACTGATATAAAATAACGGTGACAGGTAGATCAGTGGCGTAGCTAGGGGGAGCACCTAAATCTTCTCACTGTTTTTTAAAGTGTGAGTATTACTGCATTAGGGAAGCATTTTGTGGTGCGTGTAGCGTGCCGAAATTTTACTCTTAAAAACAAAAAATGTTTGAAAATATGGAGCGTGTGGATGAGAAAACTTTTAAAGAATATTTGAAAATGTTGGACAAAATTCAGAATTTTATAACAGAAAATTTGGAAAAACTGCATTGTAGTTGACCTATGTCACTTAATGATCTGCCCCAGTGTCATATGGCAATTTGGCAAATTTTCGAATTTTCATTTTTTTAGAGCCAGGGAGGGGGGCAATTGCTCCCCCATCCCCCCTGTAGCTACGCCACTAAGTCAGATTAATGTATAATGGGTAAATTAATTAATGGGTAAATAAATTAATGTATACGTGGGTAAATATGTCAATTGACACAGTTAACATGTTGGTCATAGCTGGTTGACAGATTAAATGTGGCATATGAATTGATGGTCATAATCTATATGTTGCATTATTTTCATTCTAATAAGTCTTAACATTCAAAATTTATATCTTCCATTCTTTATAGAAAATGTTATAGACGAAGAACGTTTTATGGACCAAGAGGCCATCAAGGATCTGATACCAAACGTAGGGATCAGAGTAAAGTTTTTGACTAAGTTCAACCTGTTTCAAGGAGCAGGTATGTTACTAGCCAGTCAAAGAAACATATTACAAACAACCATTCGTTCTGGGACTTGGAGAGAGAGCTGCGCCAGCCCAAGCATTTGTAATTATTGAGAGTAGAGCATTGCCATTCTTCAACTTTTTGGATTCTTTTGACACTTGCTTCAAACGTTTTTACGTCTTTGACCTAGAATATCCCAAGGCTTCTTTGTCAACATGAGACATTATTCAGAAGTTTATTTTCACAAGAATGGAAGACAAAGGGAATTAAGTCCTCTTTACCATCTGTCCGAAGCCTTCGCACATTTATTATGTCACCAGAGTGCTCAGCATCCAAATCAGATGGTTGAAGAGCGTGCAGTTTCCAACACTCACTATGCATTTTTTGTTTTGTTTTCCATGTATATAGAGTTGGCAGACTGTTTGTTGGAATATTTTAGTGTTTCTGATAATCTCACGTTTAATTACTTTTACTTAACATTTGTGAGAGGAATTTGTTAATCATTAAGGCTGGAAAAAAAAGTTTCACATGAAATGGTAATGCACATTACTGTACTGGTTATCAGCTTCCTACTAAGTCATGTACTATAATAGTATGGTGATGCATTTACGAATATGGATGCTATACATGTTCAGGGATTTTAATGCTTACCTCCTCATGAATTTGTGACATTCTCCACTCTTAGTACCTTTCCATCTACTCTGCTATATTTCCTTGAAAATTCATCTTCTTACTTAAAGGCTGTTACTCATCACCCTAAGCTATATTTTTAGTTTCCGGAAAGTAAAACTCTCAACTGGTTCTAAGTTACAGTACTCTTTGATTGACAGCAAATTCAAAAGATGCAGAGTAGCTCATATTACACAGCGTACACAGGGATCCATTGCTTTGATTGCACATCTGGAGGAATTTCAGACGGCTGAGGGAGGGACTAGACGTTGGTAGTTGGGAGACTTGAAACTATCTGGGGTGATGAGTTTTTGTCTTTAAACATTGTTCTTGACTTTACCAAACTCGTTTAAAGACATGTCACAATTAGTCATTACAGTGCTGTCAAGATCTCTCAGTATGTATATCGAAACCTGCAAAATCCTACTTCAGGTTTTCAAAATCCAGTTTTTTTTCTCATGTTGATAATTTTGTTCTGGAAATTTATATTGAGATATTACAACGGATATGTGGATGTAAAAAGATGTCACAACAACTTACTCCTTGACCGGGGGAATGTAGACAAGGCAAAAGTTTGAAAACATATTTACTGATTCTAGAACTGAAGAGTTACATGTATGTGCTGGCCTGGGTGCCAGTAGTTTGTCTTTTGTGAGAGATTTAAGTTAAATTTGTATGAATAATCTGCTCTCCTGAAAGTAACTACAACTTTAAGTAACTTGCATGGATGATAAGCAGCAGTGGCATGGGGAGAACACGAATAGATAACCACAAATTCAGGAGGTGTTCACATCGTAAATTAAAAAATTAAGCTTAAATTTTTGCTTAATCTATTTAAGACTATTTCTACCACAGGCCTACTATCGATGTGCTAGTGTGCTATTACATGGTCCAGTATTACTCTTTGAAGTAAGCTTGTGACTCTTCAAGAAAGGGCTTTTGTATGATACATGCCTGGTTTATAAAAACCAGACCATGGTGTTTGGTTTTTTTTCTTCTTTTTGGTGAAAAGGATATGCCTTAACAAAAGAAGTGGTCTCAAATGAGGATTTATCATAATTAACAACACTGTCACCAACTAATTGATAAGGAAAGTCACCGTGGCTCTTTGTGAAAACACTTGACAGGGTATGTGTATTTTTCAGTGCCAAGTGGGATGATAATGCACAAAGGGATGATAATGCACAAAACTACTTCCTTTACAAAATATTCAGGGATTAACTTTGGTAGATGTGATCTAAAAGAAATATATTTAGTGAAATGTATTTTGCCTACTGTCACAAACTTGTGTATTTGACTATCAAGTTACCACTGAGAAAGAGTTTGCTTGTTCCAGCTGATGTCCATTTCCAAGTACTAAAGAAGTTCACAGAAAGCACCTATGAACAGCTCCTTCAGAAATTACAGCTATTGTGAAACCACAAACATAAGTTTATTAGTTTGACCCAGCAACATGGTCATTTTGGATTGACCCAATCAGTTGGTATCAGGTGGTATCTAACAAATAGATGGGTCACAGCTGGGTCAAAATACATCTTGGTCATTTCAATAAAGTATGACCCCTCAACTCTGGGTCACACTCTATGTAACCCAGATTTGGGTCAAATTGACCGAAATTTGGGTAGGTGGGGATCTAACCTACTATGGTGGTCAGATTTTGATCCAGCACTTTTTGCAGTGTATATAGAAAGTTGGTGTCTAAGTAAGCAGTATTTATTGTTCCATATCTTTCCTGTCGGGCATATCTAAAATCCTCGAAAGAGGATTATATACTGTACGTTTAAATGCACAACTAACTATTATTGACCTGTCAATACTACTTTTAAAAACACCACTCCACAAATATTGCTCTTATTGAGCTTTGTGATAACAATTCAAGTTCTTGAAAAAAGTTCAACATTGTCCTTTGTTTTATATATTGATCTTAGCAAATTTGTCGATACTCTTGTTCTTTTAAATGCCAAAAAATGAAATAAACTCATTGCTTCTTCTCCAGAAAAATATTTTTCGCGTTTGTGCAAACTCAGATTAAGAGGAACGCTCAAATCCATTTCCAAATTGTTTCTTCTTATTATTTAATGTTCTTTTTATTGCTCATTCATCTATTCCACACACCGGAATCAGTATCCGGAATTCAAAGACTAACTTCAAGAGACAAATTAAGAAAGCAGTTTCGAGCATAATAGTCAAGACTCATAATTATGTTCAATTACATGGTACTATATACCCACACTCCATTTCACATACATCTTTATCTACCACAAACTAATCAGTAGGCCTAGTAGCGAATCACCTGATTCTTTTACATTATCTCCTATTTTCTGTTTGACCTTCCTACTGCCACACTTTACTTTTCTCCTCACTCCTCACTCCTCCTCCCCCCCCCTCCCCCTTCTTAATAGTTTCTGTAATTCTCGCAGTAATTTCCTGTTGGTCAGTTTTCTTTATTACTTTACTTGAAATTCAATGTTTAATTACTTTTTGGCCGATCCATTCATACATGTATACACTAGCAAAATAATTGCAATAATGTATTTAATGATCTATACAAACATGATGTTTGTTTTTTATATGCATGTACCAATAAATATTAGATAAACCGATCAATTAATAAAGAGCACTTACTAAAGAGCAGGACCAATTCCATAGTTTAGCATAGTTAGTCCATAGTTATTCAACCAAGGAAAGATCGATTTAACGAATAGTAAGGGATGGTATGAAAGCTATGGAGCTGAGCAAAACAGGTATTTTCCCAGGACAGTCAATTGATTAGATGAATGAATTTATTGTTTACGACATATCAATTTAAAAAGTGTTTTCTGTATTTCTTTTCCAAACAGTCTGTTGGAAATAATGTACAAAAATGGATTAATTGCCGAGTTTAAGTAAAATATCACAGATGAAAAACCCATCCACTTTATAATTACTTCAGTGGAAAATGAATCGACAGTTGCTACTAATAATAGAATCTGGAATGGACACCAACAAATCAAGAACGAAGACACGATTAAGAATAGTTGCCTCCCAGCTTTGCGTAATCTTTTCAAACGTATTGATTCTCTCACGTTAGTACGAATGTTTACGGAATCTCCTACTCGGAGTTGACTATCTACTTTGAACTTGACATTTTTGTGGAGATGGGTTGAGGTGCCGACAGTGCTTTTGGGATATCGTTTTGTACTTTCACCTCTTTTTTCTGCTTTCTTGATTCTACGACTTGGAAATCCGAAGTTTCATCAGATGTTAGACCGACATTATCCACTGAATTGTTCACTATACCCTCCTCTTTGTCGTTGGATTTACTCCATGAAATGGTTGGGATTTGTGTCTTCTGTCGAAACATTTTAGATCTTATTCTCAATTTGATAAAAATCACGAGATTTAACAAAACTAATGCACTAAGAGGTAATATATAATTATGGAGAAAAAATAGAACTCCGACGAACCCATGCAACGGAAACCGGAAACAGCTTGTCGGTACACTGGCAATAAGTTGATATGATACGTTTGAGAAAAAGCTCATAACTGCGCAGTAAACCCAAGTAAATGTGACAAGCTTTCTAACTTTTCCCTTTGAAGAAATTCTCCTGTGTTTCAAGGCGTCGGTGACAAGTAAATATCGGTCGTAACTCATTGCTATTTGCAATCCAGTACTAACAAATACAAAGGAGACCGTGATAATTTGCATACAATATGCTGGAGATAAAAACACCACTTTGTCAACTCTTTTGATGCTGTAAATGTCGAATGAGACAGCAACGCATCCGATGAAGAAAATCGACAATAGCTAAATTAACGATGTAAATATTAAAATGACATTGTTTAATTTCCTTGGATAGGTTGTATACCATAATGACCAAACCGTTGCCAACTACGATAACGAATCCAACAGAAGCGAACAAACTTACCAAGATCGATTTTTCAAAAGTACTTAAATTACTGAAAGGATGTGGAGTGCTAGATTTAATATCAACACTACAATTATTCACGACGCGAAAAATACTCCCATTAGCATCCATTGTGGATTAAGAGTTTAATTAAAGTTGAGAGTAGGGCGATATTATTTGTTACTATTGAAAGTGTCTGCAGCTCTTCTCTCCAGCAAATGTAAACGAGCAATAGACCTGCCTGTCTCTTGTAAGAATGACAGATATCTGACGTTTCCTATCCACAAAATGCCAAACGTGATTCAATAAGTAACTAAATTGGAGGCTGCAAAAATTCAAAAAAATAAAGTTTCAATGCAGTTACTTTGGTTTCATTAAAAATATATATTGAACCTAAAAAAGAAAAGGATCGGTTTTATCAATGGCAGGATACTTGTGCGGGAATGTATTCTGAATTACCGAGATTTGTTGTGTGAATTGCAAAAATACATAACTTCAAATCAAATGTACTTTTGTAAAGAACTATTGGAAACAGTTGCCAATCTCATCCCTATCGATTTGTAACCATCATTTCATGTACGACCAAACAGTTTTTATATATTACGAAATTAGGTTGGTTTGGGCTGATTTTGAAGCATAAGTATAGAGCAGAGAGAGAGAGAGGTGGAGAGAGAGTACATATAAAAGTGTTAAGTGGAGGTGGTTCCAACGCATGTAACAACCAGACTTAATCACCCAGGCTAAGACATGGCTGCATAAATTGAAATAGTGTGTTACATTCTAGGAAAAGCAAAGACGTAAATTGCCATGCTGCTACCATATTCTACCAGCGCTGCATTGTGCGCCGCAGTAATCGCGAGCTTTGACCTATGACGTCATCAGTCGTGTGGGCACAGCATCTGTTACTCGGGCACCTGCCATCCAAGTTTCTACTTTCATCGAGTTATAGGGATATTAAAATACCCTCAGTGAGTTCTGGTTGAGATTTTGTCTTAGTAGAATTAGTCCGTCGGTTGTTGTTATTTTCTTTTAGTCATGTTATCCTCTTGGAAGATATTTACATTTCGTCCGAACATGATGAATTTTCCCATCTTTCTCTCTTCTATCAAATAATAGGGAAATTTTTGGAGTGAAAGTAAAGGCATACATATGACTTTACTAACAACTGTGGATTGTCTCGAAACATTTGAAACAAACAATGATCTACAATTTTCCTTTAAAAAAATAGAAAAAAGTGTGTGACACCAAGCAATTAAGACGTTTCTGACGTTCTGATGAAATCCTTGATGAAATTTGAACGAGCAGTTAGTCATGACGAGAAAATCAGACCACTATTTATCAGAAAATAAATCTAATGGACACGCTGGAGGCTTCTTAATGTTTACGAATTTTATCATTAGTATTTAATAGCCTCGTGTTGTTAAATGGAAAGAATTAGAGAATACATTATCACACACTTTTTTCACATACATATTAAAAAAATAGAAAGACGTTCTGAGGAACTTGACATAGAAATATTGAAATTTGCATGACTGAAACATATGGTCATCTCAAATCGAACTATGTTCAACTCTACTTGAATGACATATTTTAAGTATTTGTCACATGTATGTTCATATATTGCAAAATTTCATCAATACATATTTTTCTATTCCACATTTCGAAAGCATGTATTTTTTGTGATCCAAAACGTATGAATAAGAAAGAAGAAGTACAGAAAGTAACGCAAATGACTAGGAAGTAACAAGATGACCGATTTATTTTGACAAAATTTAAGTGTATGGCTTTTGAATTTTCAACGTTTATGAGGAATCAGTTGATAGTACTAAATAGTAGATGCCATTACCTTTGAGCAACGAGAAAAAGAGAAATTAGCTTGGTCTATTACATTGAAATATTACTTTTCACGATGTATTGCAATATGTTATTTGTGTTGATGTTGGTGTTACAAGAAGTAGGAACTGAAACGCGAATAAAATGTTCAAAAAGGTGAGTCTGAGCAAGGTAAAACAAATAGTCAGAGTTTATAGCAGGTGTGTGGTGAGAATGGGGTCATGACAAAATAAAAGTATCGTTACCAAAATGAAATTAGGTTTATCAGAAAGCTGCTTATAAATATATACAGGACAAACCGAGAATGTTTTTTCAATCGAATAAAGTAAAATGTAAACATTCTAAGAACTGGCCATTAATCGAAGAATTCCTCTTTGAAAAATTAAGAAGACACCACATTAGTCAGACAGGATAGTAGTATCGTTGAACGAGTTCCCCAAAGGGTTAGCAACAGAAAGACAAAGGAGAAATAAATTAAAGTCTTCAACAAGAAAATGTTTTCTTGAGCGTATGTCATTACCAACCTCACTTGATACCCAAAATATGTCTTTCTATGCCATCACCATTGGTTATCTCAAGTCTAGATGCAATTCAAACCTACCCGTTCTCCTGCTTCTTAAAATTCTCATTTAATTTCACATCCAGTCTTCAACATTGTCATGTCACTCAAATGTGTGCCTACCCTTGACCTGTGATCCTCATCACGCACGTCAAAGGTGATTTCCTTCTTTTCTCCCCCTTCTGTTGTCGCGGTATTTGTCCATGGAATTGAAGTTTCCTCATTCTCATGACAACGAGGTACTGAATAATGTAGTGACAGTCAATCATTAAGTGTCAATAGTTTATTATGATGGCATGATGACACCTTGCCAAACAAAAGTAAAAAAAAAATCAAATTGAACGTATGATGTAATTGAGCAATGCTATTTCTATAAGCTGTGAAACCGTCCACATCTCATAGACGAACTATTATTTGTAAGATAATTGTTCATGCAAGTTAATGGACACCTTCAAAATTCTACTCAAATGTTTCATTATTATCAGTCGCAACGAAGATGGTTTATGCTAATGCCAAAGAAAAATGTAGAACAATGGGGGCAAATTTGAAGGAAATGAGGAAAAATTGAGGAATGAAGTGAAGGGTTAACATGAAAAATCGATGTTTTAAAAATAAGTTGACTTGAGACGGCAAAACATAACAAGAAAAAAAAAACGCGATTGGCCTTATCGCAATCCATATGAAAGCCAACGACGGTAATATTTTAACAGAATAAGACATAAAGATAACTCAGTGTTCGTTTCAGTGTAACTTCATGCGATAAACATCTATACTCAGATGTAAACTAATGTTTATTCTATAAATTATATTTACTACTAGATTTCATAGAAGGCAACAAGTCTCAAAAGCAATGAAGGTTCTGAAAAACACGAAACATTATTCTTTAAATCTGTTTCGTCAAATCAGGATTCTATACATCCGAGGAAAGCATACTTTCTTAATACCAAAATACTCGAGGAAGTTAGCTTGTTATAAAAGTAACATCTGATGGTTTTCAAACAAATCATCACCCCGATATGCCCTCCCCCCTGACAATTTTCAACGGTAAACTCCCATCCTGGAAACTATACCAAGAAAATTCCTCTCGGACAATTTCCACTGCCCTAAACTTGTAACTAACAGTTTATATGAAGAAATTGTCCGGGTGGAGACTTCTTTAAATTGTCCGGTCACGCTTTGATAATTCCTTATAAGTCATAATTCTCAGAATAATGTCATGGATGCACTTTCTGTGGAATTACATGGAATACATATTGCAATATCGGCTTCAAGGGAAAGAGAAAGTGGTCCATTTGAACATCAATGCCATTGAGTTGATCATTTCTCTAAGTTAAAAGAGGATAGTGATATCCATCTTCATTTGCTTCTATTTTAATTAGCCAAAAACAAATGTCCTTCCTTTTTTGCGCTGATATTTAATACTTTTGCTTGGAACTCTGAGAATGTTTTGATAGGGTAAGGCCCAATATGTAATTTTGCAATTTTGTAATTTTTTGTTACATACAAACGTCGCAGTCCAGCACTAAGAGCCTTGCTGCACTGAAATAGCTACTAATGTCATACGGAGTAGGAATCTCTCGATTGAAATCATGATTGGCAAATCCTGGTGATTTGGACTCGGTATCTGAAATTACATACGTTTTGCATTCGTTCCTGAGTATTTCCTTTGCTAACCATTATAATCAGCCTAACGTTTTAATGTGTGTGTAATATGTTGCCTCAAGTAGTCACTTTTCATTATTATTCACCTAACGTCAGTCAATCCTACCATATTTCAACGAAACTCCTTAACTTTATCATCGTTTGATGTTCTCGTTACTTTGATATTCATCGTTTGGTATTCATTTTATCAACTTTGATGAGGGTCAAAGGAGTTTGAGATAAGGTCAGGTCTAAATGACAAAATCTTGACTTTAGGGTTTAGCTGAAAGAATCAGAGGTAAGCCGTTGAAACCTTAACATTGACAGTTCCTTACTACTAATCTCATATAAAGCATGTTAGTTACCCACAATGATACCAAGAACCAATCAGTGTCAGATCCCGGGCAGTTCCTCCAACAATTTACCACCGAAAAATTTCCAAAGGACAACTCCCAAACGGGCAAACTTTCCCTCCGGACAATTCTCATTCGGACTATTTCCAGCAACTCGGACAATTTTCACACATGAAAATTCCAAAAAATTCACCATATCCTTTTCCTTGAAGAAATTCGTCATGGGGTATTTGTCAGCAGAGTTGAAAAAAGAGGAGGCTGTGGGGGTAAGTAGAAACCCAGAAGATGTGCCAGTGGTTGCAATGCATAATACAGAGATTTTCAGAAGGGACATAAACAATTGCGTTTGTATTTTACAAGCAATCGGATAATTGAAAACGTTCAGAACTTCGAAGGAGATTTAAGATTGGTGGATCTTTTCATTTTTTTTTGGGGGGGGGGGTAGGAGAGGGTTTTCTCCTGTAATGTCTATGGATAACCCTCTGATCAGATATGGCTTTTATAAGTATTCTATGGAAAAGGTTTCAAGAAACAGAATAAACATTTATGTAGGTCTCAAGAAATGATGAGACTAGTTTGCGCAACGTATCAACCCAGACCCACCATCGAGCGTTACCAAGTATTAATTACGTATCGTAGTTTCTAGAATCGTCCTTTGGATTTTGCCTGATTTCGCATACGCTTGTCGGAATAATAGAATAACACACAGTCTTCGTACAGCGGATTAGTACACAATCTTAAGTGCAGTGCCAAGTTGCCCCACCCCGTGACTTTTCGTAATCACGGCAATGGTAGCGAGCAAAGCGAATAAAGTACCGATACAACACATTAGGTTATTAGCAATCACGCCCTAAATCCGATTTTCTCTTTCAATGACACTTCTCGAAATTTCGACAGGAGAAGACATGCTTTCAATGATTACAATTAAATTATTGTGTGGAGTGAAATAACACTTATAAATGCGTATATTGATATAACTAGATGAACGTTACTCGTGACGACTGTATTAGTGCTGATCCTAGGTACGGTATAGCATACCTTATCCGCTTGTTTGTTGTTTGTACTGTGACAGTGTGAAGCAGACAAATTAAATATCAACCGGTTAAATATTTGAGTAAATATTTCGAACTATTTCGTATTATTTCGTACAATAACAGACTTAAGAAAGTTCCCTAGCGTTATGTAGTACAAGTCCCCACAAACAGCGTTAGTGTCATTAGATTACTGAGTGTAGGCTACTGCTTCAGTAGATAAATAGTATCTACACAACGTATCGAAGTTTTCTAGAATACTATAGAATGAAAGTAGTGTATGGAACAGCATCACCTTTTTGGTTGCCGTACCCTCACCGATGTCTGTGCACACTGAATCGGAGCCTGCCTGGGGAACAGCGCTTCACCGATGTGAACCTAGTGTCGGTCATGTGTGTTTACCCTAAAGAGGATAGAATTGGTTGATTACACTGATATCCTGGAATATGCTATAAATTATAGGCAAGAATCAGAAGGCATATTTAGCCAAATTCAATTTTAACACCCCTAACTCTCCGATCTACGCTATGTCGGATATGCCACGCAAATTCAGATTTCTTGTATTACTGAAGCTGTTGATCCTCAACTCAGCATAGTTACAAACTCTGTCGGTAGATCTTGGGAATCCACCGCTGCATTTATTCATTCAGTAAACAATTATATGATAACAGTTAGATTTAAATTGAAATCAGGAATTAAAAAACGGGAGCTCGGTACCACATTAAGAATGAAATACGCTGAAACAGTGTTAGAGATTCAGTATTATCACTTATTTCGCAATCTTTCAACATTTTAGGTACTTGCTGCATTCAATGTCAATGTATTAATTACCAGTCAGAAGGTGATTGTCAACATTTCCACGTATACGCCTACGTTGAAATAAAAAAGAGAGAATGCAGAAAACAGTATAACAGGTTGTTTGAAGGAGTACAAATACGAATTTATTCGGAATTTCGGTTCCCCCGGAACTTTCTCCAGCGAAATGAAACAGCACAATGGGAAACTTTAATCATTATTTGGTAAATAAATAACAATAAACAATGAACAAGGAGATACCAAAATAAGTTAACAGGGTAAAAGCGTTTAATGAAACGTGTAATGCCTAAGAAGACCAAGATCTTTGTTGAGTCCAGTGCGGTGTGTTTGAAGCTTCATTATCCACATTGGCTCCGCACACTTAGAGCTTTCTGTACAGGCAAAGTTGCCAGCTACTAGAGGTACTTTAAGATTATTACTGGTGTGATAAATTTGATTATAGCGTTCAGCGATTGGATATCCGATAGAATTGTCACGAATGGACTTTTTGTGATTTTTTAAATCGGAGACGAAAGGAAGTATCTGTCTCGCCAACATAGATACCGTCAAAGAAAAGGTTACAATTAAGTGAATAAACTACATCGCTAGAGTCACAATTAAGATTAAGTGGTCTTGATTTTTAATATTAATCGCATTTCCCTACTTAATCCATAAATTGGTAAGTGATGTCATTAAGGTAGTAAATGCTTAACAACAAAATTCCTTGACAACATGGCAGAAATACATAAAGTCACAGTCTGCACACATGTCCAATTTAAATGTACTTTGTCTAACCATAAATCAATAAATTGAAACTTTAAAGAAATTCCATCTGCACTTCAAACTGGTGACGAAATAGGAGATATGACGTTGTAATAAGGGATGCAGTAGGGACTTGAGACATTACGGACCATTCTCAGTGACGGTATGTTATCACACATATGACCATATTCTGTTTTTATATTAACGATTTTTGATACATTTCAAACTATTACATACTATACGAGTGACTATGGATAGAATGTTTAATTATATCGCTGACATTAAATTCTTTCATTCAATTGGAGCAATACTAGCTTGAGTAAAGATCGATTTCAAATTTTTCAATGACAACTTATTTCCAATCATTCTGACATCAGGATGAGGATGCATTCACCTTTATTACGTAGTTAATGAACTTTCAAGTATAAATCAGAAATTTAGGACAATACTTGTTAATCGGAAGTCACTTTTTGGTTTGTATGTTGCTTAATGACACCTAACAGCTGGAGCGACACAAAACCTTGGTACAGGATGTTTCGTATGGGATGTTTCCTCAAAGCGTCCGTGGTGTTGGCCATGCCACAATTGTGTAGATTCAGCAATTTGTTTTTCGGACGCATTGGTGGTGTTTCTAATTATCAGTATTTGTTGGTCAGTATTTGTAAACTTGAGATTTGGGGGTGAGAGCAAATTTAACCAACCACGGGAATCTGGGTATGAAGCAAAATAACTTTGTCTCTTGCAACATGACATTAACGAATGAAATCAAACATAAAATTTCTTAGGAGTATAAAAATTTTTTCAATGAAACGACCCAGTGCACAAAATGCCATTGTTAATTTAATTAAAGTGTACATAAGTTACAAATAGGCATATCGATAACAAGCGAAAATAAAACCACAGGCCAAACAGACAGAAAACTTAAGTATTACTTACTGATGTTTAACTTTCATGGCAAAATTTACGTCAGGTTCTTAAAAATTAAGCGAATCACAAAGGATCCTTAAATTTCGTAAAAGGTTAAAAAGGGGTGGCTAGGTGTTGATTATATTTACTTTTAGTGCATAGTTAAAACTTGTGATCTCTTTGTTTACAAGTTTTGAACATATTACATTGGTATCAGGTACCTATGTGATGTTCACAATTTCTTTAACAAGAACAAACTTATCGAACTTGTCAAAATCGTAACACTAATGTCAGCAATGGACGATAAAATTGGTATGGCACTTAACCTTTACACAACAAGATCTCAAACTGAACTTTTTTATGTTACTTAACAATGCAGGGTTGATTCATTAACAGGAGCAATATGTGTATATGACACGCCTTCGAATATATACCACATTGCGACAGGGAATTTTGCTCTTTGAGCTGCAAAAACACGAAATTGCTTTACGAGTTATAGTAACAAGTTTCGTAAAGAATGTTTTGTCCTTCAATTCCTGTGACCAAAAGAAAATCCATCGGTTTGTTTACTCATCATCTAGTTGTATCAATTTTAGTAACCATCGTGCATTGCAAATGCAAATTTAATATTAATTTTAAGATTTTAAGATAAACAAACAACAACAATATAAGCAACACCAAGAATTACCCTGAAAACTTGTGCATCTGTCTTTATACAGGGTAAAAAATATCAGGTAATACCAAATTTGCAGTTAGGGTATCTTCAAGTGACAAATGGTGGCAAAAGTCCAGATAATCATGTGAAAGAGCAAACCTGAACAAACATGACATAATCGACCACAAACAAGTCACTTGACATTTAAAACATTTTGTTTTTGACTTTTTTCTCAGCTTCTATAACAAAAATATCCGAGTCATGTTCCTTGGTCGAAAATGCATGAAGTTATAGTTACTTCCGGCATACTAAAGTTAAAGCTATCCTTTGCATTTCAATTTTTATCAACTTGCTGGTAAGCAGGTATAAAAATGGGTTGATAGCAGAGTTTGTAAAAAACAAAATCATACAATAACCGATCCAAGCTTGAATTCCATCGGGAGAACGGAAATTAGAATTTATTAGAAATAGCAGTATTTGGAGCGGACACCAACAGATCAAAAATGTAAAAACGATTAGGAACAATTGTCGACCAGCTTTATTTAGTTTCCTCAAACGAATTGATTTACTCTCATTCGTGCGAATGTTGTTATTGTCATTAACGTTGACGCTAATTTTTTCTTTGAGTCCTACTCTTCTTGAGAATATTTCTGGCTTCGTGTTTCCATTATCCTGTTTTGGCTGCTGCTTCCGTGTAAATTCAGAATACATATGTCTCTCAGTATTGACTTCCATTGAAGAAATACGGAAAATGTCAGAAGAAGGTGACATATGTTTATCTCTAGCACTGAAATTTCTCTCTAAGTAATTCATATTGTCTTTATCTTTACGGTTACATCTCGGGTGTGATAACACTGTGATTTCTTTCTCTTGTCGAAAGAATTTAGATCTTACGACTAATTTGATAAAGATCATGGTATTTAAAAAACATAAAGCAGAAAGTGGTATTACGTAATTGTGGAGAATTACGAGAATTCCGAAAATAAGATGTAAGACAAAAGGAAAACAATCCACAGGAAGGGAGACCTTCATCTGATAGCAAGCGTTTATCAAAACAGAAATCGCTGATCCGTAAGCCCATGCAAATGTGACAAGAGTTTTTACTTTCTTTTTCGAAAACATTCTCCTGTGTTTCAATGCGTCGGTGACAAGTACATATCGATCGTAACTCATTGCAATCTGCAGCTCAAGACTGACAAATACAAATAATGTGGCAAATGTTTGCATGAGAAATGTTAAAGATAAGAGTGATGTCTTAACAACATTCGAGAGCAAATTAGCGTAGGATGGAACAGTGATGAATCCGATGAATAAATCAGTAGCAGCTAAATTTGCGATGTACAGATTAAAATGAGATTCTTTGATTTTCTTAGACGTTTTGTACGCAATAATCACCAAGCTGTTGCCAACTACAATTATGAGTCCAATAAAAGCAAACAAACTGAACAGGAGTGATTTGTTATGAGTTTGCAAGCTGCCAGTGACAAGAGAAATCTCGGTTGTAATATCAACAATACAAGTCTCCACGTGACGAATTGTTCCATTTGCTTCCATTTTGGACTACCTTTTGGATTCAAGAATGGCATATGTGATGTCCACGACAACATTCCTATCAACGCCAAAGAGATAGAGTCAAGCACTGAGTTCACGTTCCTTACGTATGTACGTCAGGTAGTTAAAGACTTTGCTAAGAAAATGATACCCGTGGAGAAACCACAGACATATTACACAATAGCTGCATGATAAGGTGAAACTCATTAATTTTGGGTTTTGAAAATGAAGGAGCCCTCTATTCCGAGTATGCATCTCCTTTTTGACATCTGAGAGGATAAAGCTTTTTCTTTCAGTCCAGCTGGAACAAATATCCCATTTATGATAAGAGAGTCTAGATTGTTGTGTTCCATGGTGACAACTGAGTCTTTGATTACTCAGAGAGTGAAATATATTTGCATCAATCTAAAACTGATGTCGGCTGAGCTCAATATTGCGCAAACTACCTATATTTTCGAAGACAAGAAGCACTTAGTTGCGTATTATTATATTGAGTTGGTGGAAAAAAAAGTAAAGGGAATGAAAGCAAAATAAAAGGGTGATATGAGTTAAGAACTAAAAATGGCACATATTATTGAACAACGAAAGACAGCCTTTAACTCATACTTTGGAACTTTTCGTAGGAGTATCTATTAAGAAACACTCTCGCACCTGCATTGTAATAGAAAACATAGATGCTACAGAGATGCTGCCAATAAACTTATAGGTATTAATATTTAAAAGGAAATAAGGAAGCTGTGTGTAACAAAAGTAAAAAAAAAACAAGATACAAGTAGGCAATCCACGGAGTTGCAAATCTCATCCCTATAATTTTTCTATGGTCATTCATACATCATTTCATGCCGTCACTCTGGATGTTTTGAATACCCTGAAGGCGTGCTATGTGTGGTTCAATATTATTTTCACGGTGCGTAAACAGCTTGAGTTCCTATACAACTGTGTGGTAGGCCTATACGCTGTAAAAATATACTGAGTGAGTTAAGGTACTGACATATGGAAAATTACATTGCTACCAGACATGATCATTCAGCGCAAAACATGGTTGCATTCATGAAACAGGCAAAGATGTAAAAGTCACGTTGACTCCATACACCATGTAATAAGGTGGGCTCCCATTTCAGTATAATTTTGGCGACATTAACCTCTCAAGTAAATACACTGAACAATATCTCCTCCCTGTATACTACGTCTAGGGATGCGATAATAGAACTTACATACGACTGCAGTAAATGATCTGAAAGTCAATGATTACCAGGTTACGAACAACACTGTTTTACTGTAAGACTGTAAGACGGGTCGATACTGATTCTACTTCTTGGTTGTTGGTTTGGAGTTACAAGATCATCCAACACCCCCTGACGATTTGATGCGATCAAACATGGTTGAAAAATACCCCGATGTCAACCATTCATCTAAGTTAATTTAATGTCTACAGAACAACAGAGGACTATGCGCTTTAGAAGAGCCAACATAAAGATCAGAGATATATTTAGACGCAGGACAACTGGTCAGTTGACCGTTGGTTAGTTACGTAGCCTCACAGCCCACGTCTCTGGAATCGTTCATCGTATTGTGCACGATTTGTCACATAAGATGGTTACGTGTGGAGGAAAAATGTATCCTTTAAGCACACAGTCTGCATGCAGCGGATTAGTAAGCAATCTCAAGTACATTCTCAAGTTTCCGATTTGGTTGACCTACCCTCGATTTTTCATAATCAACGTAACCTTCGTGAGCAAAGGGAATAAAGTACCACCGTACTACAAAGTATTAGGTATCAGTAGTCAAGTCATTTTTCAGGATTCTGGCTCAATGTAACCTCTCGAAATTTCAGACATTGGAAGATGTGTTTATGAATTTTTGCAATGATTAAAAGTAATATTCACAGTCCGGGTAGCCTACTGTCCCGTAGCCTATACTGTCAAGGATTCATGCGTGGCCAGAGCACTGATCAACCCGTATATGGACATAACTAGACGAAAGACGAACGTTACTATCACCGTATTGACCAAGCCGGCTCCCTCGTCACAACTGTTTTATTTGGTAGCCTATCCGCATTATCTATCAATGACCCTTTAGTCTTTCACTGCTTGCTTGGCGTTGATTTTGGCGTGACAACCGTCGTTGGCACCTAGTACAGGTTCGTGTAGGGACGGTATACTCTGTATCTGTTTGTTTGCGTTTGTACTGTTTTACTGACGTACATGTCTATTAACCGGTTCAGGTATATATGAGTGTAAACCCACATTACATGTTATGTTATGTGGTGGTTCGTACATCAATAACAGATTCAACTTCTAGGAAGAAATTGCCTAGCGTTATAGCACAAGTTACGAAAAGCAGTTAGTGCCATTAGGCTACTACTATAGGCTACTGATGTAGTACCCAAGTATAGTATCTGCATTGTACTTTTCTAGAATACTATAGAAATAACGCCCGGTTGGTGTTGGGATCATCATCATGTTTCGGTAACCGTCTCCACACTGCAGCCCTAGGTATGGATTGGAGAAGAGCTGTTCGCCAGGCTAGTGTCGCCCACGTTTATCCACCCTAAAATGGTTGGTTGGTTTACTACAGTGGTATCCTAGACTATGCTAAGAATTATCGGCTAGCATCATTAGGCCGATTTAACCAACGTCGGTTTTTTTTTTTTTAATTTAACACCAAAAAAACACCTCTTACTCGCCGATCGAGGAATTCGAGTCAGATCTCTAGTCTAAGAACGTGACAAAGCTGCGTTGCAAATATGTAGTATTACGATTGTTGTGTAAAACCAAAGAACAGAGGAACAGAGATCACTGAATAATGGTAGCTTAATCATGTAGATATTGGGATACATTGTAGGAATATTCCAGACGACTTTAGGCACCCCTAACGCTTTGCTGTGCTATTTAGTGTCATAGGAGATTATTATCACACTTGAAGATTAAAAAGATTATGTCCATTGTGCTTAGAAGACTTTGAGGTAATCTGTCCAAGTGTGTAAAATTGTGCCCGGTGTTGATACCTTAGCTTCCAATTATTTTTCTATATGTTTTCTTTTATGTCACACTGTATTCAGTTTCCTAAAGTGAATCTGTAGGTTGGTTGTTATGATCTCTAAATGGCCTTTAAAGGCAGTGACTCAACACCACTAACGTTTCCAGTTGTCCCAATCACTTACATCTGGCCAATAAAGTTCCTCTACATGTATGATCAAAGCACTCTTGGGGTGATGAGTGAATGTGTAATTTCAGAATGGGCTTGACAGTTATTCCCAGCAGTGCGGGGAAACTCTGACATTCTGTAGTTACGGTTTGAATTTTTTTTAACCTTCAGGATCTTCTGATGAGTTCATTGTCCAATTCTACTTCATTTTTACTTACCTGGTTTCACGGGGCCGAACGCGTGGCGCGAACAGTTCTCCACCCCAGCCGTTTCTCCTCGCTAGGTATTTGGTAACATAGTACTCAAAAACAGAAAAGTCAGATTTATTTATTAGAATACCAAACCTTCATCCTGACCTTGGTTTGTACTTTACTGTTACAGGCCTCTCTCAAGCTCTTACTGAAAACCTGAGGATCATTCTCACATCATTCACATGTTTGTGATGCTAACAATTAAAGCAGGATGTATACAAACATTATTTGACAGGAGCTTCGTGACATGTGACCTGAGTCTGACTTGGAGAAAAATTACTTTAGACTTGAAGATAATTGAATCGCTACTTGACTATCGATGACATTAAGTGATTGGTGACTTGAATTGACGTGGTTGGAAAATATATTTGTGACTTGATTTGTGACTTGCCATTAAGAGTCGAGTGACTGGACAAAAAGTGACATGACAGCAACTCTGCATTAGCTATTGTTTATGGAATGATAAGATAAAAGCTATTCTACTGCCATAAAGGCGACAAATGTTAGTCAAAGGCAATGAAAAGTGGAATTTTGAGCTTGGATCTTTCCACAAGCCTAGTCTTGTGCAACTTCCTTAACTTTAAAATGATGTTGCTAGACTGAATTGATGATGGCAGTGTTGCTGTAACTTCGTTATGGCTGGTGGCGTAGAATAATATTCGGTTGCAACCAACAGTAGGCCTACATATTCGCGAAAAGTTAGGTTGTTAAGGAATTTGTTGATGTTCTATTTAACATTTATTAGTTATCCCCAAAAGTCAGATAATGGAAGCAGACTTATGGCAATAGGCTGAGAAATGTTGCAATCTTAAATGTCCCTCCGATTGTTTACCTTCATCAAACTTTTTTTATCTCTTTGCGAACTCCTGATATGTTTCCACAGAGTGCCATCGCAAGAAACGAGACCAATTGTTGACCAATGAGTTTATGTGATTTAAAACATTTGACGATTATAAATGGAATACACAGGAAACGAAAACATAGCATTCTACTTATGACATGTTGTTATTACCCAGTGCTTCTACTACTGAACGAAATGTGACGTTACATAGGAGATTGCTTGTCCTCCAGAATGTCGGAGAGAGGGTTCGTGACGTCACTTGCAATAGCTCCATATCAGGAATGAGACCAATGCAAAGACGGAGAAAGGACAAAGTGCGGAAAACGAGGAGGGATTGAAGTATAATCAGATTGAGTGAAACAGATCGTCATTTATACGATGATCATTAACTTTTTCTCATAAAGTTCATAGTTCGGCCGTAGTCATAGAATTAGTCGGTTTCCTATCGGGCGAAGTAAGTATGTCGTGGTTTTAAAACGATGCAATGCAGAGCAGGGATTTTACCATATGTAATATTTGTTTGTCCTATTTCAAATTATACAATTCTATGATGTTTTTCAAATCATTTCCTGGTTGGCTTTCGAGGGTAACCTTATGAAATTTAAGTTAATGAAAAAATAAAAATAATCTTGTCTTTTGCAGGGTACAGACATCGTTCATAGAATAAGCAATGTGTCATTATTCCTTTTCGGTTACTTTTACCATGTCAAATAGTTGGATCTGTTTGGGATGCAATGCAAAATCTTGAACAAAAATGAAAACAAAAGCGTCTTAAGAGGAGAGGGGAAGGGGGTTGGTGGATGGGCAGTTTGCCTGACACGAAATGACTTCTATTTGATTTATGGAGCAATTGACTTGAACATGGAAGCTGGTTGACAAAAGGTGCAAAACCTTTACAAGCAAAGAGTACCATTCTCCTTCTTCAGTTTCTTTGATGAATCTCAGCAATCTTGTTTCGCCCACGTATAACTGTTAATGTTTCATTATTGAGTATGAGTGAGGAACACTAAAAAAAAAACTGTAACGTAAATGGCCTTTACAAGCCTCCGTAGGGAAAGCTACTGACAGAACTGTTCAAAATATTGAGTTAAAAGTGTTGGTTTATGAGTCCGGTTGCCTTACAACTGAGTCACTACCTAGCAACGTTGGTCTCTGAAGGGTGGATGAAGCCTACCAGGCTCGGAGACACTACATTCGTATTGCTTCAGTCGATATCCCTTGAAATTACGGCTGAAATGGTTCTATCTAGGCCTATATAGAATCTTGCTCGAGTTAGTGAATTATACAATGCTGTATTCTTGGGGGTTTATCATGCCAAATCGTAGACGCTAAGAGGCCAGTTCCTCCAACCAATACTATCTTTTTGCTTTAGTGAGGTACATCTTGTTGCAAAACCTACAGTCAAGTCCAGTCAAGATTTGATAATCCACATGGTAAAAACAACCACTTAGTTGAAAGCTCCTGCACACTCGCCCTGCATATCTTTGAAAATAATTCCGGTTTGCACTGAATCAAATGTCTACGTTTCCGCAACCTGCATGGCCAAGAATATTGTCTGTCATATTCATGGTCAAAATACGTATTATCGAGACTGGAAGGGTATGTTTAGTATTTTAGTATAGTTGTAACATCGTTATGCTGTATATATGTAAACTCGCACATTGCACATCACATTATTGTTCGTCATCCAGGACGTAGTCTAGCTGTCAAGAATGGGTTCGATGAGTTGACTTTCAGACTCCCCAAAGCGGAAATCTGGCTACGCCATATATGTGGGTTGCACATTATATTTCTTTAGGAAAATTAGGAATTGATATTTCACTGATAGAATGAAACCTGTTACGCTTCAACACATGGATCTAGTTCACCTCAAAATTCCACTCTGAGACCCCTTCTTTTTCTTGGTTTTAACGTTAGTTAGCGCGAAGCTAAAATTTACTCCATCTTCTCTGTATATGCTAATGCCACAAATGTCTTCTAAGATAACAACTTACTCTTACATACTAATGAAATGAATAATGAAATAGTCTACTTCAATAACTGGTTTACATGTAATATGCTAGGCCTCCCTCTAAATACAACGTCGATGACAACTTTTTATCTTCCCGTAAGAGAAGTTATTGACCTCGAAATTGGGGATATTGTAATAGATTTCCTGCTGTTTGAGGGGCTTTTGTCTAAACCTTTCCTGAGTGCGTTACACGCCAAAGTAATGTGTGGTGACGCCCCTATCTCTTACATAGTTCCACTACTGTTTGTCTCCCCCACTTAAACACTATGCAAGAGTCAGTCCAATCCATTAACTCACTGTTCATGTTATCATATCTATTTCGTCTTGATATGGTTCAAATTTAAGAGGTTTTTTGTTACATGGAGTAAAAATAAAAAGAATCAGAATATGATACGTTACTCCTCTAAAGATAGCAAGGCTTCGAAACAATGAACGTTGGGGATTGTTGGCCAACTAATCCACGTTAACCTGCCCTCTATCCTTTTCCCTCCACACATTTTCATCGGTTTTTCAAAGCGACGTGAGTAACATTCAATACTGTTTGAGTTGCAATCATTAGATATAACTATTGATATGAAACAGCCAATTAAACTATTTTTTAAGCAGAATGTCGGGTACCATTTGAACTTTATTTGTGAATGGAGATATCATTTATCTCCAATGCCAAATTTTCAATCATTTATTTTACTTACCTTACTGAACTGGCATTAATTACAGCCCGCAAAATTTAGCTTGGATTTTCATTGTATCATCATACAAAATATAGTATGTGTGATTCGCCCTAGGGAAAACGGCTTTCTTCTTCTTTTTCAGTAAAACGTTGTTCTAGGAAAGAAATAGAGCTATCAGTCTTAAGAAAAGGAATAATGGTATTATTTTCAACATGTTAAAAACTATTTCTTATACAGTGGATGCAAAGTATACAAGTTAAGAATCATTTTGTTTTTTCGTTTTATCCTGTACCGTATATTGCAAAGTCAAAGTTACGTTTTCGTATTCAGGAACAATCCCAACAAATATCGCCATAAGAGACCTAGGCTGACGTCTGCGTTATAAAGATGTGTTTCATAAAAGAATAAAGACATGAGAAGAATATTGAACACAGCTTAAAAGGAGGTTACAAAAGTTACAAAATGTGAACATATCAGTTAGTAATTTACGTCTGAAGAATTTGATAAAACTAAGTGGAATAAAACTGATTCAATGATTAATTTTTAGATTTGTGTCTGTCCCTGTTAGTACTACGACATTAATAAATTACGGTACAACGCACGCATCTGATCACAAACAATAGATTTCAATTACTGATGACGGAACTCATTCAAATAAGTTCAGCTATATAGTTATCGATTCACACTCTATGCTTTGTATAGGAGCTCCACAATTACACATTATACATCTAACTTAATTTAAGATTGTAATAAATTCAGGAACACCTCTTTCTCAATCTCTTAATGGTATCTGTTGTAACAGACAAAACTAATCATTGTAACAGACTTGCCCTCATATCTTTTTGGTTTCCAGAAAGGGAAATCTATAGAGTAGCTCCTGTAGACATGCAAAAACGTGAGAGGGTCACCGGGATTTCCAAAGTCAAAAGCGACTCCAGTGACTCCATGTGAATACCGTATTATCAACCCTCTTATGATTCCCACGTAACAATGCGCAGCAATAGATAAACTGTACAAAGCTGAAAGAAGTGCTATTATTTTGTTTGTAACTTGTTATTGTGTCGTTTCGAAGCGCAGTTGTTGCTATCAGTTACTTATTGTAAGGTATATGGTACTTTGAATGATACAAGTTATCCAACCTCTCCTCAAGAAGTGAAGCACAATAAGAATATGACAGTAATGAAAACATGAGTAGTATTTTCAGTTTACATTATTTTCTTTGCAATACTTACAAAATTCAATTGATCATCCTACACTTTCCGTCTTTTGGAAATTCCGCACCCTTAAACTGCCCTACTTTATACTCGCAGAACCCAGAGTCCACTATGTGTCACCACAAGTTCAGGTAGGTTAATTGTAGGGGGACTTTTCACTGCTAAACAAGGTATGTTAAATAAGTTTAACTTTTATTTCGTCAGTGTGTATTGCGCTGATTACATAAGAGTGTGCAGCTTTGTATTCCTCGTTGTGCTGTTTGCTCTCCACTGAGGTATTACCCAATGGATTGCCACAAAGAGTATCATTGTAAAACACCAAACCGCTTTGTATCTCTTAATTCCACAGCCTTCCTACCTGTAGTCCTTCTCTGATCTCTCCACTTTCTGCTTGCATCGGTAATCCTAGTTGATGGATTTGTTTGTGACTGAAATTTATATTGCTGAGGTTTCCAGAGGTGAGTTAACAGCAGCACGATCTCACGAAATCCCTTTGATGCCTGCATATAATTCGTCGTAACTGATCTTAACTTCACTTAAATTTGTTTAAATTGAAGGAATAATTCGACAAGAACAAAAACTGAAAACATAACAAATACGCAGAAAAAATATCAACTACCCAGAATTATTTTTCCTTTCTATGATCTCAAACATTTCTCAAAGCATGTAAAATTAAACAGATAATCCTTCCGGGAAACAATCATTACTTTTGTTTCGATTATATAATCAGTCATATTTTCTTTTCCTTATACCTTTTGCCAAGCATTTCTCGTCAACTCTTTTCCCAACCAAAAAATAGATCAAATTATAGTTCAGTTTGACTTGCCAATGTTAGAACGATTTTCTTACTTCCATAATACCATCAGCTTGCTGGTAAATAAGTACAATCCTGGCTTGACAGAAGAGTTTGTAAAAACAAAACTATAAAACAGACCATCCAGTGTCCCATTCCGTCCAAGGAAAGATAATTAGAATGAAGTAGTAAAAACAATATTTGAAACGAACACACAATCTGAATATGTAAAAACAGTTAGGAACAAGTGTCGACAAGCTGTATTACATCTCTTTAAACATATTTATTTCCTCTCACTCCTGCTATCTCTAATATGAGACCCCACCCTTTTCGAAATGTCTGGATCCGTCCTTCTCAACTCATCTGACATGTACCTTCACTTTTGATGGGTTAACTGTTTGTCTCATTCATTGGAGACATTGGAGAACATTGAGACACTAGATTTTAACTTCAAGGCCGGGTACATGTGATTTAGTTCAAGTGTCGTTTCCTGCCATCTCCAGCCATCTGAGTCAGTGATTTGTTATGCCACAAATTGTCTTGCAAGCTCTAAGTGATAATGGTGTTCCTCTTAGACAATATACTCTGTAGTCACTCAGCCCTTCCTCCCCTATGTTTGCCTCCAAATCTAGGACCCCCGGCAAAGAATTCTCTTTGTGAAGGGAAAATGGACCTGAGAACTACATTTCCTGAAATTGTGGCAGGTGTTTTGTGACATTTTTTTTTCTTGTACTAGGGGCAAACTTTTTTTATTTGGAACATCACGTCATTGGACACTTGACACCCTTCGGTCTGTATGCCCATTTGACAAAGTCGATCATTCTCGATTATAATCCCCACCCCGTCATCTTCTCCCTGTTGAATAATCCTGGCTACACCAGTGACGAGAGCATTTAAGGAAGATAAGGCAGTAATGGATATTAACTAATTTTGGAGAATAGTTTGATTCAATACGTGATATGTAAAAACAAATTGAAATAATCCACATGAAGTGATGCTTTCAACTGACGTGATATGTTTATCTATAACTGATAAATACATACCAACCGAAGTGTTGTTCAAGTGAAAACCCTCATTAGGTGCCTCAATACAAACGAAGGACTGTATTATTATTATTATCATCATCATCATCAACATCATCATTATTATTATTATTATTTCGATTTATTTACCTTATGGAAACTAATTGTTTGTCAAAACATTTTACATTCCGTTGTATAGGTTCAAGTTAAAAAACAGATTCTCTCAACTAAACATCACTGTCATTTATTTGGACAAACGACTATTGTCGGAACCACAAATCAGACTGCATGGGACCCACATAGATATCAGTGTCATTCATTTCGACAAAGTACTATTGCTTGAACGATATTCTGATGTACCAGTCAAATTACTTGGCAAATGATGAATTATAAAAAAGTGGATTAACTGAAGAAGTAGTACATCTGCACATACTACATAGTTTTTTTTTTCATTCCAAGAAAAAAAAAATATGATACAAAAGAAACAACAATGTTTAAAACTGACAGGAACAAATTTAAAATGTTAAATTGTTTTGTTTTCCCATTGCAGCCAAAATAAGGTGGCTTGATATTTTTTTTTTAATTTTAGTGATGCAAGACATCTAGAGGGTCAAATGTCAAATTATATCTAGACCTGTTTACAATAAAACTTTATCAAACAAAAAGAGCAAATATTCTTGAGACAAAAATGTACAACGCTAGTTACTTGGAATTTATTGATAGTGTATGGAACTTCCGGTGTTCCTTCGTAGGAGGCTCTTTAAATATTATACAGTTGTATATAGCAACTAATGAACACTTCCACGTTATATTCGATGTTTCCGGTTTACTAATTCCACACTTGACGTTTCCTATTATCAATCATAAAAACTTAATAATAATCCGAGGAAAAATCTTCAAGAGTGGCCTGGAAACAACGGTGGTGGAAAATTTATCGTCCTTTTGTGTCTCTGATGTGTCTTTCTAAAAGACTGAAGACCTAAAACACATGGCCAATAGGTAAAGGGATCATAAAAAACATTCGTGTGAAGCATATCAATACCGCGAAAGTCAATGAAGGTAATAAACAAAGAAAAAAAAATCACTGGTAATATGTGAACGTACGAGTGTATCCTATTAACAAATTTCCCATACAAAAGTAAGTATTTATCTAATAACAAAATCTGATTCCAAATAAATAAGTCAAATTGATAACTGAAAGTTATTTGTATTCATCCAAATATATAAATATTCAAATTGTCACTTATGTAGGAGTCCGTTAAAGTATTCTTCAAGTCGTTTTACAAAATATGAAACGTTAATACACCCAACTGGATTATGTTTATTATTATTTCGTTTATTTGCAAATTCTGTGAACTATTCATTTCTTCGTGTGTGAAAAACAACCATAGATTATTATTTTATTTGTCGTGTAAATAATCATCAACCAAGCAGGGTATTTTCATTTTCTATAAATACATATATAATTTTAGTCATATAACCTTTCCTTTGAAACTTCTCCAAATATTTTTTCGGTTGGGTTTTCAAATGGAACTGCACGAATATTCACTTACTTTCGACATAACAATGTTAACACTATCTTCTTAACTTCCACTTTAAATTGTTTGCTTGTTAACATGTACAAAACTGGATTGATAGCAGAATTACTAACAAATATAACTATACTGTAGCCGATCCATGATCCCCTTCCATCCAATAAAATCGAATTAACATTAAACATTAAAAACAACGCCTGAAACGGGCACCAAGAAATTAAAAATGTGAAAACAATTACAAACAGTTGTCGACCAGCCTTATTCAGTTTCTTCAAACGAATCGATTCGCTCTCGTTCGTGCGGATGTTTTTGTTTTCTTTCTCTTTGCAGTCCTCATCCTCTTTGAGTTCCAGATTTACTTGAACATTACGTGAATCATTCAGAATATTCAGCTTCATTTTTCTACTACCATGCTCTACTTCTTGCTGCCTTGTCTCATTGGTATGCAGAAGTCTTGAAGGACTGTCAGTGATTTCTACCGAAGCAATGTTTAATATGTTTGACGATCGTGGCGTACGTTTATCTTTATAACTGATATCATTTATGAAATTATGCGTGTTCTTGTCATTACCCTGTGGGGGGTTTACGATTTGATTTTGCTCGCGAAACATCCTTGATCTTATTACTAGTTTGATAAAAATCATGGCATTAAAGAAACATAAAGCAGAAAGGGGTAATATATAATTGTGGAGAATTAGGAGAATTCCGAAAATGAGATGTAGAAGAAAGTGTAAACAATCCACTGGAATAGAAAACTTCAATTGGCGTGATACGGTTATCAACATAGAAATAGCAAAAGAGTAAATCCATGTACATATAACTAGATTTCTGACTTTCCGCTTCGACGAAATTCTCCTGTACTTCAATGCGTTGGTGACAAGCACATAGCGATCGTAACTCATTGCAATTTGCAGCCCAATACTGATGAAAACAAATGATATGGAAACTGCCTGTATATAAAATGCTGCAGATAATAGTGATATTCTGTCAATGGCTGAGACCGCATATGCATAGAATGGAACAGCAATGCATCCGATAAGTAAATCCGTAACAGCTAAGTTCACGATGTACAGATTGAAGTGAGTTTCTTTGATTTTCTTTGATACCTTGTAAGCAGCAATCACCAAACTGTTGCCAACTACAATAAAAAGTCCAAGAAAGGCAAGCAAACTCACCAGGATTGATTTGTCATAAGTCTTTATACTAGTAAAGAAATAAGGAGTATAGGTTGTAAGATTAACAGAACAACTATACAAGGGAAGAGAAGTTCCATTTCCTTCCATTTTCGATTAGTTCGTTAGTTACGGACTCTCGCAGGTGACGTATTATCCACAACATTCATCGAATGCTTAAAAGTAGTCGGGCGTTGCCTTAACTTTTGTTCCATATGGAAGTCAAAAAGTTGAATTCCTGAAAATTGGGTGGCAAAATGACAGCGAACTTCATGGCGAAACCTCACAAGAACCGTGCAATGCAAACGATGAACAGCTTTAGGTCACAAGTACACTTTGGTCACATTTCTGAAAGTATTTACTTCTGATATTTCCCTCATGGAAACTAAATACATCCTCGGTTGTTGAGTTGTTTATAGAATCAGTTATAGAATCGGTTATAGAATAAGTTTCTACCCCGACAAATTCTAATCACTTAACTTTATACATGGAACTGCATGGGTTAAATTAAAAAGATCTCACTCTCTTCTTTACATCTCTTCTTTACATCCATTTTAATCACCCGGCAAGTAATGATGGTCAAATCGGATCCATTGAATGGTCGAATTACTTAACATAAAACTGCTCTTTGTCGATAAGATGAGTCGGTTGAATAGAAGCAATAGTAATTATCGGTAAAGACTATTCAATCAGAACTATAATGTTAGACACCAAAACCAAGAAATTTGACAAGTGAGTCGGTTTCATTCACCACAATAAAAAAAAAGAGTGTTTAAGGCTTAATAATACATGAAATCTTGAACCTCAACAGCCAAATGAAGTAAAAGGCTTGTTATAATAAAACGACATTTTATCAAACGAAAAAAGAACAGTGAGTGGCAAATACATAATGCAAATAGCTTTCAACAACTGCCTATGTCATATTTGCAAAGCTATTATTACGTGAGAATGAAGCAATAGGTAAATACCAACTAATGAATGCAATCGTTTAGGCTTTTTTTTTTTCAATATTTCCGGTGTACTAATCACAAAGTTATCGTTTGGTATTATGATTCAGAAACTACTAGAGGGTAGTATCAATTAAGGTGGCGACAAATTGCCTGAAAGCCAAAGTGGTTAGGCTGGTGACTTTTTGAAACAAGGGAGACCTGCAAGAGCACACGTTTTAAGGAATACCAGATGGCAATTGGGTGAAACAAGAAGCAGCAGAATAAAATTACAGTGATCGGTTATATTTTAATGTGTGGGCTCGTGCGTTAATGAGCAAAGAAAACTTCCAATGCAGTAATATATTCACTGAATTTGACGAAAAAGATGCCAAATTGATAGGTGAACATAGATACGTCCAAGCATATACAAATCGATTCAAATAGTATCTCATGTAAGGATTTGTCAATTATACTTTATATGTTTTTACCATTTTTTTAAATAAAATTTAGCGCATTAAAGGAGATACTGTTCCTTTTTTTTCTACCTTTCTTTTTTTGAACTCCTCGAAGTTTTGACTTCCTCAAGTGTGAAATACAAATATAAGATATTCCACATGTTACAGTCTACCACATTTTTTTTTTCATTTCTGTATTTATAATAGTGAAACCAAAATATCTCCCAGTTCGGTTCTTAAGTGGAACTACATGACATTTTTCAAATCGCTTTGGCCTTTCAATTGAAAAAATGTATTCTTAGCCCCATTTTAATCACGATGCTGGTGATAATGTACAAAACAGGATTAATTGGCCGAGTTGATATAAAATAACGCAGTGGAATAAGCTAACCATGCTTCAATTCCATCGAAAAATATTGGTATTAAGCAAAGACAGCAATGCATGAAACGGACAATAACATATTGAAAATGTGAAAACAATCAGAAGCAAGAGGGCAATCCACGGAGTTCCGTATCCCATCGCCAACATGCATTAATTTCAACACAGCACCTGCACGTGGGGATTTGTACAAGTTTATTGCAACCACATGTCAGAAACCTGGCACTGGCACTGATTCTAAACATAAAATGGTGGTAAGCAGAACTGAACATAAAATGGTAATACTGATATCTACTGTAAGGTAGCAAGCTAAAGCCTATCGTCTGGTGCCATTTCTTAGGCTAGGGTAACGATAACAATAACGGCTCAAAAGTATCTGTGCATATTACGCTACATAACGCAATTATAACATTGGGTTATTCCATATAGGTTAGGCTTAGTGGCTACTGTTAGGGGCAGGATGTAAGAGCAACCCTACATTTGTTATATGCATAGTCTCCTGTTTACCTGTGCAGGACCTGGTTCTGCTACAATTATTGTTTGACTTAAAAATAACGTTCTCATAATTTGCAGGAATGTTCAAAGACATTACCCACAAGGTCCAGTTCTGCTAAAGTTGTTTTGGCTAAATTTAAAAGGTGGTGTCTATTGATGGGATGCCGGCTCTATTTAGTTTTTACCACACAATCATACAATTTCACCAGTTTACTATAAGAGTGATATGCTGTATCTTCGTTACTGTGTTCATAGAAGCAGTCTTGCACAATTTTGTGTGTAATGCTCCATTAGCTCTCAAGATATGCTGGAAATACAAATCTTGAGGCAAAATTAGCTTTCTCAAATATCAGAACTGAGATTTCACTGGATTTACCATTACATTAATGTTATGTTGAACAATGTTTTCTTAGGTAGGTCCTCACAAAGCTTTAAGTTGATTGGTGTAAGAGTTCTCAAGATATGCTGGAAATACAAATTTGGGGGCAGAATTGGCTTTTTTTTTCTCAAAAATCAGCAAAATTCACTCTCTTTAATACAATAGTGATATACTTTGAATATTACATTCTCAAGTAAGTCCTTGCAAAATTTTTCATTAAATGCTCAAACACATCTCAAGATATACCGGAAATACCAATTTTGGACAAAATTGGCTTTTTTCTTAAAAAAAATCAGCAAATTTCCCTGGATTAACTATTAAAGTAATATTATGTTCAACAATGTGTTCTCAGGTAAGAACGTACAAAACGTTAAGTTAATTGGTCTAATAGTTCTCAAGATATGCTGGAAATACAAATTTTTGGACAAAATTTGTCTTTTTTTTTTTGTTAAAAAATCAGCAGATTTCATTCTCTTTCTTACAAAAGTGTTATACCTTGAATATTTCACTCTCAGGTAAGTTTTTGCCAAATTTTGCATTAAATGAGCAAATACATCTCATGATAGGCTGAAAATATCAATTTTGGGACAAAATTAGCTTTTTTCCTTAAAAATCAGAGAATTTCCCTGGATTTACCATTGCAGTAATATTATTTGAACAATGTGTTCTCAGGTAAGCACTGACAAAACTTTAAGCTACTTGGTCTAATAGTTCTCAAGATATGCTGGAAATACAAATTTTGGGGCAAAATTGGCTATTTTTTCTCTCAGCAAATTTCACTCTCTTTACTACAAATTTGATAAGCCTTGAATATTTCATTCTCAGGTAAGTTTTAGCAAAATTATGCAATGCTCAAATACTTCTCAAGATATGCTGGAAATAGCAATTTGTGGGCAAAATTGGCTTTTCTTCTCTAAAAAATCAGCACATTTGACTCGATTTACCATACAACTAATACATCTTGGACACATTGCCATCACACACGACCTTACCAAGTTTAAACTTGATCGCTCATACACTTTTCACACTATTCTGCAAAACCACAATTTGGACGGTCCGGACGCACACACACACACACACACACAACTTTGTTTTCCATTCCTTCCGAGGACCTCATTGTGCTTTCTTTTGTTTTTTTTTTCTTGCTCAACCCTAACCTTAACAACAGACTGTCTATTGTTAATCTCGAGAGGACCGGAGAAATCTATTAAATTTTTTATAGAGGACCTAGAATCTATTGTTTCCGTCCTCGATCCCACCCGAAAAACAAGGGCATTGGCTAGGACACGTTTTCATTTATACCACCCAACAGGACCCTCCTGTACCCATGGTCACTCTACCATGGGCGTACCCCTGGATTGTCGCTGCTCATCCACTCCAAGCGTTTCCATGGCAACCGTTCTCCCATGGGTGCACAGTACAATATATAGCTCCACTAGCCAAGTGACTGCAATATCTCATCTTAGCCCCTATGGGGCGATGAGATAATAATTGTCAACTCCAAACGAATTGCTTAGCTGTCGTCCGTGAGGATATTTTTGTCTTTTTCTCACTTTGACATACTTGAGTATACTCAAGTATACATACTTTGAGCCAAACCTTTGTTGGGATGATATGTGTGATCCAGACAAAATTTCTTTGTTCTCATTCCAATTATAGATGCTACCTACAAGGCAACCTGTATTCGTACTATCCTTGTACTGGGAAAGGGTGTATGTGTCAGTGGGGCAGATGGAAATGACTTGGAGCAAATCAATCAAATCCTTACATACACTGCGTGTGAATCAGTATAACATTTCGAATGGTACCCAATAATACACATTATGGTAAAGTTCAAAGTATGTTGCAAGCAGGCCAAATCCACGATTATCAATTGGAGCACATGTGACATGAAAAACACATTTTGAGGTATTGATCAAAGTAATTATTAAAAATTAATTAATTAAAAAGTTACAACTTTCATCGAAATCCATCAAGCATTGTCAGTTTTACTAAAAAAAATATTTTTTACACTTACAAAATGAATGTACATAAACCAAATATGTAGCTTTGTGACGTCAAAGGGAAGCACATAATATGCCTTATCTTATCTTTTGGTTACTTAACCTTTCTTTCAAGTATAATTGATGATAATTAACCTGTATATGCTTTGAGGGTTAATTTTGGAAACATGTATTTTCTTCCGTGGAATTCATATCACTTACCAAATTGAAGGTGAATCCTAGTAATTAAGAGACAATAAATTTCCACTTTACAAAGAAACCTGTATACTGACACTGTACAACAATCCACTTCAGGGATATGCATTTTCACCAAACTCTTAAAAGCAAACAATTACAACACAATTAAAACGTGTTGTCTTTCGGGTTTCACTCTGTAACTTCTGAATGGGATCGGCACGGGTTAGTTGATCTTTCATAAAACTGTACAAATATCCTCCTTACTCTTTACCTTCGCTGTGAATTTATGTTAAATATGCGCGAAAAACTTATAACGCAAGTATTCTTGGTCACCAACTTAAATGAAACGTTGGATCAACACATGACGAGCTATGGGCTTCCATTAACTGCGGGGAGTAAAACTGATTCATTGATTGATTCATGTGTATTTATGAAATTACGTTCAACACACTAATGCAAGAACTATCTTCTTAACTTCCATTTTGATTAGCTCGTTGGTAAATACGTACAATATTGGATTAATGGCAGAGTTTGTAAAAAGTAAAATTATACAACAGCCGATCCATTCTTCCATTCCATCCAAGGATAGTAAATTGGAATGAAGTAGTAAAAACATTATTTGAAACGGACACCAACAAATTAAAAAAGTAAAAACAATAAGAAACAATTGTCGACCAGCTCCTTTCAACTTCTTTAAGCAGATGGATTCGCTCTCATTCTTGTGAATGTGTTCCATATTTTGAAACTTGACACGCTCGTCACCTTTGAGATCTAAGTGTCTTGAAATGGTATGTAGTCTAGATAGAGTTTCAATGCTCATTTTCCTGCTATCCTGTTCTTGCTTTTTATTTCTCTCTTAGTAATGCAGATGTCGTGGATTATTCCTTTCCGTTGTGATGATGTTTAAAATGTCAGAAGACGGTGCAGTTGGTTTATCTCTTGCCCTGCTATCAGTCACTGCAGAATGCATGTTGTCTTTTTGTTTGCAACTAGCTCTCCCATCTAAAATCGCTGCCATTTGTTTTTGTTGCCGAAACATTTTAGATCTTATCACTAGTTTAATGAAAATGATAATATTTAGCAAAGATAAGGCAGCAAGGGGTATCACATAATTATGGAGAATAAGTATGATTCCGAAGATGATATGTAATAGAAAATGGAAACAATCCACTGGAAGAGAGACTTTTAACTGACGTGATACGTTTATCAAAATATTGCTCGTTAAATAAAAGATCCATATAAATATGACAACATTTCTCACTTTCCGTTTTGAAGAAATTCTCCTGTACTTCAAGGCGTCGGTGACAAGTACATATCGATCGTAACTCATTGCAATCTGTATTCCAATGCTGATAAAAGCAAACGAAGTGGCAAATGCTTGTACATACATTGCTAGAGATATTACGGCTACTTTCTTAACCTTTGAGATCGCATATGCGTAGAATGGAATGGTAATGCATCCGATGAATAAATCCGTAACAGCTAAGTTTACGATATACAGATTGAAGTGAGATTGTTTGATTTTCTTTGATGTCTTGTAAGCAGCAATCACCAAACTGTTACCTACGACGATAAAGAATCCAATGCAAGCAAACAAACTTACCAAGATTGATCTTTCATAAACCTTTAAACTAGTGAAAATATGAGAATTCTCGGTAATCAAATCAAGAGAACAGTTACTCACGTGGCGAATAGTCTCGTTTCCTTCCATTTGGATTACTTTCTACTGAATAAGTTGCTGTATTGTTGAGATATTATTAAATATATTTGGCTAAAGTAAAAAATAGTCGGCCGTTACGGTTACGTTCACCGTTTCATGTAAAAGTACGGAGCAGAATTAAATCTCATTAGGTGCCTTAATGTACACACTTAACAACTATTCGATACAATTCAGTATTGTGACGTTAAAAAAAATATCGATTTTTCTTGCCCTACAAATTTGAATAACTTCCTGAAATATCGTCATATATTGCAGTCAATTTTCAATTACATCAATAGTTTCTTTTCCGAATTGTATCCATTTCGCAGTACGAATGAGACTGGTATGCATTTAAAATATCAGTGGCATTTCTTTCCGATATACCATAATGTTAGGACAATATTATAAAATTCAATTTCATTTAAGTGGTTAGTAAAGATATGCAAAGCTTGATTAAGAGCGGAATTAGTATCGATAAGATGCACTAAAACTTCACTATTTCTCTGTTTCACGAAAGAAATGTTAAGTAAGTAGATTTTGCAAGAGACAGCAATGTATATATGAAACGGACACGAAAACAGCCAATGGAGACTGACTTTTACGTTAAGATATCTATAACACGTTATTTTTCGTAAGCGTTGGTTGCCAAATAAGGTAAATTGCTTGTTTACAATTAAGCAACGTTCTATCAATCGAAAAAAGCCAATAAAGACCGTAAACAATTCGAAGTATTTTCTATATGGAACTGTCAATTTTACTCTTATGAAACTTTTTGAGTTCGATATAATGTAGTACAAAGAAGAAGTAATGAAAACTCTCAGATTATTGACAATGTTTCCGGTTAATTAATTACGAAGTGACCGTTTCGTGTTATCGATCAGGAATTGGAATAATCAGGGCAATCATCTTGCAAAAATTTTCTGACTAACGGTGATAGATTTTTTCTCCCTTGTTATCAATAATGCGTAGCAAAACTATAACCGAAAGACCTGGCAAACAAATTAAGAGATCACAAATAGCATTCGAATTAAACGTCCTCATCTTCACAACTTAATGCAGATGAATATCAACGAATGAATGAATTTGATCACATAGAGTCACTTTCATCGGTTTCTGTGAAAAATATCCGATTGTTAATAGAAATTTACAACTGAAACTTATCACAATTTTATTCAAATAGCATCTCAAGTAAGATCTGGTATATTACACTTCACACAGTTTCAGTTTAGAATGTTAATATTGTTTAGGGAATGTTGTTTGAAATGCCCAAAGTGGTCAGTTCCTCAATTGGAAAATACAAACATGAAGTGTTTTTCTTTTTCAAATGAAAAAAGTAGATGTCAGAAGGCAATGCGGTTTGTTTCCCTTGAACTGTTATAATTCGCTAAGTAATGCATAAAGCATTTGCCTTCGCTCAGTATTTAGCCATCCCTTGTGAAACATTCGTCATTTTTTATATTTTGCTACCTAAACAATCTCGATGTAATTACTAGTTTGATTCCAATCATGATACATAAGGAAAGGGTAATATATAACTGATCACTAAGGTCAACAAGCAGAGCTCAATAACAGATGTTGGGTCAAGAATGCAGGTGGCTCAACAATTCCTTAGCAGGTTTACACCAAAGATGGTGATTGAATAATAATTCAATACCGTTTACAATTTAGTATGCTAAGGCATTTAAAAGTATCAAAATAGAGTCCACGTCTAAAAATAACCTGTCTTTCGTGAAGGCCAATTAACGGATGTGAAAAGTCAGCAAAACAGAAGACATTTCTTGTATGGTAAAATGTATTTGCCAGCATTAATCGATCAATATAGTAATTGGCAATTGATCAGCTGACCATGTACCTATTCTGACCCATCGAAACAGACTCGAAAAGAAAAATGTTGCAACAATTTTACCAAAGTTTACTGCATTTAATGGTTTACTGGTAGATGTATTAGAACCAATGACAGCTGAGTTTGAAAGTTTTATATACACGATATCTCTCCACTAGGGCGAAAGAGAAGTCAAGCTGTAGCAAAGACCTTAAAAACTTAAAGAGTTCATGATGTTAAAGGGAAAGTTATGTATCACAATTGTCATTTGTAATTGCCAGCGTTACAGAACTATGCCATCAAGAATTTTCTACAAAATCTATGTTAAATTTACATTTGAAACCTACTTTAGCACTAGAAAAATCTATTATTAGCGATCAAAAACGACGAAAAGAGAAGAAGACAGAAAACACCTTCCTTCTCATAATCCTGTTCCAGGCCAACTATCAGTGACCACATCTTTTCTCCCTTATATATCAACAGTGGCGTCAATCCAATTTGAAATGTGGGGGCCATGTTTGACTTACTGACAGGTTTCAAAAATTAAAGCTGTGCCAAGGTCTAAGCACTGCACTTTTTATGGCATTGGGTATATCGGACATGTCCAATAGTTTTCCACGTGGAGTCTGGGTTGCGTAACGTGTTGGTGTGAGCTGCCAGGGTCTGGTGCTTAAAAGCACTCATTGTCGTAAGTCTCTGAAAGGAGCATTGGTGGGGGCGCATGTCCTGGGGGTTTTATCTGGGGACGGCGGCTGGCCAGAGGGCATGTGTAGCAGAACTATCTAAGCGGAGATAGTTAGTTAGCCAACAATTAGTTGGCGCGAAACGTCCATGAAAGTTTTGTGGTTTTCAAACATCCCAGATGATCGGAAATGACATTTCCCTGCCGTCCTAAGCTGCATATGCCAAGCCTTGAAATTGCGATATTATGTCTGCAATTTCACAATTCATGTTAAAAGAAAAATGGTACGTTGATACCTATCAGATGGGGGTTGAGGGAATACAAGAATGAATTGAACATCCTCTTTCATTTGAGTACGTTGCAAATATTTGGAAGCTGAGCACATAGGCGTACGGATTTCTGGATTTTTTTAAGGGGGAATGGGCAGGAGAAATTTTTGCCCGAAGTTGTTACTAATTACTGAGTGGGATAATTATCTTAGCGGAGGGTAGCAATGAGTTAAAGTATGTATGAAACATAGTAATGCATATAGGAAATGGGAATTTAAAATGAAAAAATAAAAATGGGAATAAAATGGCACATCAAATATAAAATGGGAAACGTCTCACAATGGGTGCTTAAAAACCCACAGAAAAACCCTCAAAAAAACAACAACAAAAAAACTTCGTCTGTTGGGAAGATGAACGTGAATAGAATGTAGAAGTTACCATAGCACCTCCAGGGTCTTTGATGATTTTGAGCATATTTTCCTTACACGGCATCAATATGACATATGAAGCGCCTATCAAGAATTTTCCGCAGGAGGTGAGGACCTGTCCTGAGGGCAGAAGCCTTTTTGTGAACTGTAGGCAGGACTATCTAAGCGGAGAGCTCACAGTGGTTTGAGCGGAGAGCACATGAAAATTTTGGGCTTTACAAAGCCCCCATATGGTCGAAAAAGACACTTTCAGGTTTCCATGCCTTGTACTAGGGCTCTCATGTATGTAATATCTCACTAAATGAGAAAAATATTCTCTGAAATAATGGCACTAATTTGAATTGAATATTTACTTATCGTAACTGTCTGAAAAGTTAATTCAACAGTTTTGACTGTCTAACGATAATAGGTTTGTTTTCTTCTCTTTGAGAAATTTTCAAGTAGCAAGTAACATCAAACAGAATCTGTTGCATTTTGTGTTCATCTATTGAGGTCAAACTTTTCCCCCGAGAATTTATGGTTCTAGAAATGTTATTCCAACAACTTTTGCTCTCATTGATTTCAATTGTTTATTGTTTGCAAAAACCGCCGATGATTTAATGAAAAGTAGAACTCGTTCTTGTACCGATAACTACTTTTGAAAATGAAAGCCACATTGAGGAGAAATAAATACCATGCAATAGTATTTTGATAGATTATCGAACGCATGAGAAGAGTGATGGTTGGTCTAGATCTGTGAGAGGATTGTAAGGCAGAATGTGCCTCCAGCCCTTTTGAGAAATGTTTCACTTACTAAACTTAGATGCAATCAAGTGCAATATTTAGCTTCTTTTGAAGTCATAAAATGGACTAAATAGAGATATGAAAAATTCCAACTGGTATGTCAGACTTAACTGACTATCCTCACTCCTAGACTGATATAGCCTATGAGAAATTCAAGGGAATTTCAAATTTATTGAGAAGTTGTGAAATTACTAGGTCACCTCACAATCTGGGGGAGTATTTGGCATCTTTTTACACCACAACATGTGGTAGACTAATTATAATTGGTACAGACTTTCCGGCTATCACCGCTCTGATTTTTTTTTTCTTTTCTTTTTTCGCGGAAGGGGGTCTTCCCTGGTCACGTTGATTGTGAGTGTATATCGACAATTCTTTCAAATGCACGATCACCAACAGAACTTTAACCTCAGTTCTCCTTTTTTTTCGGGTAATTTGAATATTCTTTTTGTCTAAATGATGGTGAGGGAACGTGCAAATGTTTGGTTCACCATGAGCGTGCGAAGGGCATTTCCCATTTTTTGGACAGAATTTCGCCTTGACTGGAAATACTTTATTCCGAAATATAATGTTTTAGCAATTAGCGTTTAAGGAAATGTAAACGTAGAAGAAAGCAATTATAAAATCAGTCACGGTTAATACTTCACTATACAAGTTTAAAATTGGTTAACTTGATAATTACCATTTGAAACGTTACCGTACCGTTACTCGATACAAAGTACGGTGTGGGGGGGGGGGGGGTTACTGTGGTAACGTTCTTCAATCATTTCGAGGTGCTTCGAAGGTAACAACTAGTACACAATCAACGCATGTATCCTTCGTAACTTAATTCTGACTTGCAATTAATAAGGTCGTTTCATTACCTTCTTTTGTCCATTAATTTAACACCACAAAGAAGACACTAAGCGGAAAAGGTCTCTCTTTGAGATGTGCCAATCAATCTATAGCGTTGGTATATGAACACCTAAATTCGTCACGCAGATTTGCCTTATGAGCATTTACCATTTCAACCCAACTATTGCATCAGTCACTCAACAAACTGTCTGACGGTATTTGCTACAATGTCCCATTCAAACAGTGAGCCAAAACATTTCTCTTTTACGAAATGTGGGGGGACATTTGACGCGGACGTGTCCCCTCGCCAGCGTCCCCCCCCCCCAGGAGTGACATCCACGTCTATCCAAATACTATTGAATGACAATGTTTTTTTCTCATAAAAGGTTACTATTATTTACACAGAGTATTGATACAAAAATAGCTCTACTTTGTAATCCAATTGGCAATCGACAACCTACTGTAGCAAACTAAATAAAAATTCGAATTAGCCAGAAAGCAAAATTGTTCTTTTCTGGAACTAGAAATGTCCCTGAAAACAGACGTGACTGCAACAGATGGGGTGTCCTTACACACTGTTTAAATAGGCCTAGATAGAAAATAAAACAAAGAAATAAATGAGACATACAGACAGTTTCTGGCAAATACATGCCAGAACATTTCTCTATTTCTTTTATATTTCTTTCTTTTATTTGCTGTAAATTTCCACCCTTTTTTACAGTGCATCCTCCCCCCCTTGTCAGCCGTTACTGAATTTATGTCTCCCTACACCTATCAAAATACCATTTTATGCCAGGATTTTTTTCTATTAAAATGGCTATCATTTACAAAGTTAGGGTACAAATTTAGCTTTACTTTGTTATGCAATCAACGACAATTGCACCAAAAATTAAAAACACTAACCTCATGGAAGTAAAAATTGTTGGAGAAACGTTTCTGAAAACTAGGATTTCTGAGGCAAACAAACGAGACTTCAAAAGATGCAAAATAGTACATTAGACTTTTTCATGGAAGAGAACTCCAACGGGGAGGACAAGCCACAGCAAAAGTACGTTCACCACAACAGGTGTGAAATCGAGGAGCAATTAAGTGATTAAGAGGAATCACACTGCAGCTGGTATTTTAAAGCCCTCCCTCTTTAACAGCAAAGTATGGGCCATGCAATTAAGATTGCATTAAAAACCAAAAGAATCACCTTAAAACAAATTCTGCATAAAGTCGGAAGTCAATGAAGATCTCGTAAAATTAGGGAAATGTGACAAAACTTCGGGGTGAGAGCTACAAGTCTGGCAGCAGCTTTTTGTAACTCTTTGTTTGTTTGTTGATTAAATCGTCTGGAAGCCCATAAAGTGAAGAGTTGCAGTAGTCAAGATTACAGAAAATTAAGGCATACGATATGGAAGATGATATGTTAGTACTACTTTACTTTCCCAAATCAGACTATACAGCACAAGTCAACTGAGGATACAATCTTTTTGCAGCAGTTTTATATTAAAAAAAATATAAAACACGATACAAAAAAACAAAGGAAATATATTGCCCGATCATAGGAGTATCACTCCTTCCCATTCATCCCCTTGTCACAGTTTGACACAATAAAACCCACTGACGTAAGCAACATCCTTTCCGTCCACTGCAATGATGGTGAAAACGAAACCCTTATTAATCTCTGGAGGCTGTAGATTAAGAGAACATTAATGTAGCATGCCATGTATAGCAGTTACGAGATTTCGTCGCAAGTGATCTAGATTTCACTGTGAAAGATCCTAAAAGTCTTTTCAATATGCTAGCAATTTTTTTTTTTTTTTTTGTAATTTGGATGTAAAAGCAATTGGATTGATGGGTACGTAGTGTACAAATGCAGGCAATTGATGCAATTTTGACGATGTTATTGAGATGGTATTGCCGGATGGAAAGAAAAATGCATAAATCGCTTCATTCACATCGAAGAGTTTATTTACCTCTGGCGAAAAATCTAACCCCTTAGGTGCGGAAAATTAAACGTGTGATGAACGTTAAAGGCTAGCTTTCCATGGAGTGGTGACCCATCTGTGGCGAACACTACAAGGCTTCTACAAGGCTTTGAAGACAAGAAAACGTTTACGATTTAGTGTGTAAGTCAACGGAGCAATTACCAGGCCCTGGATAGGCTACCTGAGGAGTGTTCATAATGATAACATCCTATAACTTGCGAGAAGTGTTCATACATTATTCCTCTGTTAAGACAACTGAATTGCTCATTGAAAAATATAGTTATGACTTTTGTTTTGAAATAAAATGGAAATGTGACAACAGGTGACCAAACATAGATAATTTGGTTGCATACTTTCACGCAATAAAGACTATACATAGGCAGCAGAATATGCCCCAATATGGGGGATATTGTAAGAAACGCATTTTATATGTTTGCAAATTACAGGTATATTCACAAACAAAAGTATATACATAAGGTCATTAAAAATATTTTCCAACAAAATTGTATTTACAAGTGCATTTACAACTAAATAAAAAATATGTGTGCAACTGAAATATATTTACAAACAGATATTGTACTTGTAAGTGCAATATATTGGCTTTTGCTTTATTTATTTTTATTTTGTTGCTAAACGGGGTACCAACACATGGATGTTATGGACGTTGAATTTCTTTTCCATCAGGTGCATTTAAATTAATTTATCAAACTTCAAAAAACTATTATCAACTTTAAAATATATTTGCAACGTAGTCACGGATTAAGTCGTTGATTAAAAGGCTTTAGACCTATATCTACTCTAAATGTTACGATGTATACGAAGTATTAAAAGGAATTATGCAACAGGGTCAACAGGGTCGACAGGGTCGACAGGGTATATACGCAAATTGTACTACATGTATGTTACGTACAACTACCAGTGCGATGCGCTCTAGAGAATAGACTCTCGCATCCGCTGCTACAACGACAACAAAGGACATTGAAAAGGCTGAATACCTGAATTTGGACATCCCTTACGGACACGATTGTACCCACAGACAAGTTAGTGAATGAACTAATTTACGTCAAACGCATTTACTAACGTATTTATCCAGTTTCGTCCGTTTTCGTTCCATTTATTATTTTCTGTCAAAGTTGACTGTTACAATCAGATGTTGAATCATAACATACGTTAGGCTAGCCTACGCAAAACACTTATTGTGTAAAATAAAGTGTTACAGACTTAGTCAAACCGACTTTTGAAATAATTTCATCTGGTTTTACCCTGCTTGCGCTTCGATTACTTTAATTCAGATTAAATCTTAAAGGAGAGTAGGTAGTTGTTATGAAGCATGGTAGCACTTGCAATGAGACACCTAAGTATTTGATCAATGATTATGGAACAGTTTCAATTCAAAAACACTCATTTATATAGGGTTCTAATGCGAGCAGTGCCTTACAAATGCAATCATGTAAACGAGCTTCTATGCTGTCTCTTCACAATTTAATACTGAGCATAAATTAAACTCAAGATGTATGTTGTAAAAATTGCTTTTTATGCACTTACATTAACACATTGTAATTTTGGTAGATTTGTAAGCAAAATCATATGACAGAGTAACGTAAGCCATAAGGTATATGTATCAGGTAAACTTCTATCTAGAAGGTGGATCATAAGTTTAGAGAGGTGGTCTTATATCGAGGGGTATTTTGTGCTGTCTTATTGAAGGGACATTTCAAATTAGTATACGAGGTCCAGCCTATACGCAATGGTGGAAAACCTCATCAAAGAACCAGAAATGTGACACACTGGCAGAGGGTTCATTTCAGAAATTATGTCACTCTGCTTTGAATAACACATACAGGTTAGGTTGTCTGAAGTAATACAGCTTTAATAATAGTTGAGGATGTGTCATTCCGACGGATGTGTCATTCTAGGTGCACTTGCTGTAGATCTTACATAATTCCTTTGCAGTTTCTTCTTAAAGTCGCCTATATACATATTTCCTTAACACATTCGTGGTAACAAATTAAACAATTATCTTCCAACTACAAATCCAGTCAGAAAGTGACCCAGCAAACAGAAAAAGTTAGTTTCTAATTTTTACACACTACTTTGTGTCGAATAGATAATTTTATTCGTGTGTGTTTTACTTCTCTACCAAGCTTGTTCATGGAATGTTTTGGTTAAAACTTATCAGTGTTTGTCTACGGGTAAAACATCGATGTAAACATTTCCTCTCCAAGTTAGAGAGGGACATAAATCCAGTTAGTAAAGTTGGGTGCATTTGACGCTATGAACCTAGCTTAGCATTGGGAAAATTAGGGGTTAGTTAATGATCTGCTCAGAATTAAAAGGTTTTTCATGCAGAATAATCTAAGGATTTTCCTATCTGAACTGACCTTGTGAAGAAAAGATCACAAATTTGACCCACAACTGCTGAGTTGGTAGTAACCCGAAGTTGCAATGTAAATTCTCAGACATTCACTTTGTGTTGAAAATAGAAAGGAGCTCGTCACTTTTGCAGAAAGGAAGGAACGTTCACCACCCATATTCTTGGTACAACCGGATAGGATAGGTCCGCTACGTATGCCATGCTAGATCCCCCTAACCTTAGTTCTACCAGCGTATCTTAAAAAAAAAAAAAATCTTTGGAATCACCTTTCATCTTTGGAAAAAATCTTTGGAATCACCTTTGAAGTACAAAAAAGTCAAATATGCATTATGTAACTTTTACCTCTTCTGATAAGGCTTTGTAACATGGCATAATAGTATCCGATGAAAGGTCTGTATCAACTGCTTGCACAAGTACATCTTTAAATACACACTACCTGTCTTGAAAATGTCTTCGGAGAAGTCAGAATTCTAAAGAAATTCTTGGACTGGATTTCAACTGTTCCAAAGCCAAAGTTCTCATAATTTCCCACTTGTTTCTCATTTCAAGGTGTGACGGGATTCTTGAATGTTGCATGTTTCGTGTGCCCAAGTGTTATCCGTTCTGAAAAGTGTCGCTTCCATTCTTATGATATCGATTTAGATGGAAATGAAATTGTTAGCGAACTGCTTATTTAAGGTTGCGTGACATGCTTCTAGAAAAGTGTTCCCTTCATTCAGAAGTTGCAAAGTAAAATCCTGAGTGTAAATCCGTTGGTACTTTGTTTACATCTTTTGCCGTTTTTGAGATATGACTTTTCAGAGTGTGGAGCGTGGAGTGTTGCACAGTGTCAGCATTTCTTTTCTTAAGCCGATGTATTTTGTCTCTTAATTACTTATTTACTGAGTTTCACATTGGTGAGTGATATTGATATTTTTAAAGAAGAAAATACATGCTTCCAAAATAAAACCCTCCGGGTATATAAACTTCTCAAATATTCTTGAAATACAGGCTACATAAACAAAGGATTAACATAAGACACCTCTAGGAGAACTCTTGACCTCACACATTTGCATACTTAGCCAATGTTTATTCATGATACAGCTGTGAGACACTAATTTGCTGGTAAATTAGTCAATCTATGACTAATTTAGATGGAATTTGTGTGTATGTTTAAAACTTAAAGCACCCAATACTCAAAAATGTCACTTTCATGTCAAACGACCTTTAGCAAGAGTGAGTATGGGCAGAAAATGTTCACAACAGTGTTTAACAAAAGCAGCATCTGCTTCAGAGTTGAAATCGTAAAACACAATTATAGGAATAGAGATTACATAGAGAATGGGTGAGGAGATAACTGTAAAAATGGAGAAGAAATTAAAGGAGACAGACAAGGAGAGGGAGAAATGAGCAATTCGAACTACAAAGGGAGAATTGACTAACGAAGTGAAATTTTAATTTCAAAGGGACAGAATTCGATGGCGGAGAAATGGGGGTAAAATGAATATGTGAGGAAAGTTGATATGTGGAGACGAAGGAGGGGCTTAGTCATTTCCTCTCTTAATGTTGAGACTATGGGATTAAATGGTATGAATGTATTGCATCTATGGCAGTCTCTCTCGTCTGAACCATACTATACGTAGTAAAGACGAATGACTCATGGATTCAATTCCCTGTAACTTCATGGCATGAATAGCCGACTAGCTAGAACATTTAAATTTTTCCCCAACATGTGTCTCAGTTTTCATGTTGATCTTTACCCAATTCAATGGCTTTGTGCGTACTTTTGTATTTGTTTTTTTGTTCATGACAGGTGGATGATTCCAAGATGATTTGTGACGGCAAATCGCGAAGTGTTTTCCTGTTGGCTTCGATCTTTTTTTCGATTCTCATCATGATAGAACTTCTTAATTTTCAGCAAAACGTCTTTCATAGATCCCAGTTACTTGAAAAGACCTATCAAATAAGGTTTGTGTGTCTGTTGGTGTTCTTTGTCATTTAAAAGTTTGTTGCGATAATCTCGATTACGTTGTCCTCTATAAGATGAAATAACACATTGCAAGGTAGGACATACGAGCATCCAGGCTCACAAGATACAACTTGCTTATTAGTTCTATGAACTTACATATACTCATATAACTGATATATGTACACTGGTAAATTTTTATGATTTACATGACTGTGTTGAGTGAACACTTCAAATACCTACAACTGTTTTGCATTTCATTCTGAGGTTTATTAGATAGTGGAGGGTTTATCTAAGTGGATTTCAAGCACTGTGTGTGCACATGTCTTCCACATGCAGGTATACAGTGATCAAAATATATAAATGGCAGAGTTCGTGTACCACTTCTATATCAATCTGTCTTACTACAGAAATGATGAAAAATGTAAATACTGTTGTTTGGTATTCGATTTGTAAAGTAAACCATGATTCTTGACTTCATTAGTTAGCTTTACCTACGGAATTCATTGTGGTGATCATTTTCCAGTTTCTATTACTTGTATTTTATATTTGTGAGCAGCTAGGCTTTTGTAGGCTTTATTAAATACAAACGAATTTTTTTTTTTTTTTTGATCGTGAATACAGTTTTGTAGGTGTAATTTAATGATAACTGACCAGACACCGATTTGTCCGTATCTGTCTATATCTAAATTTGGACACAGTGTTTCATAGGGGGTGGCCCATTTGGAGTGTTCAACAATTTTTGGTCCAAGGTCCCGTGTGGATGCTATGGCCTTTTTTATACGAAATTCTGCGAAATGCGTCTCCTGCCACAGATTCTCTTGTACAATTTAGATAGTTTGTCACAATGATACTCTGTTAATGGTACATTCAGTGTGTTCAGGGTTTTTCAGTCCAAGGCCCCATGTGAGCTCTTCGGCCTATTTTGTGATTTTTTTGAAGTGTTGTTCCTCCGACAGATGGTGTTCAGGAATTTGTAGCCAATGGTTTCATGTGGGGTCCTATGGCCCATTTCATGAAAGTGCTCTGCAAAATGCTCCTCCTTCTACCGTTATGGTGCCTCTGTAAACCGTCATTCAACATCTTAAATATCACTATCGTGCATGAATGATAATTGAGTAATGGGACACTGTCACTTGACAAACGGAAACTCTATATATGTCAGGTATGTTGACCAGTGTATACGTTCTGTTTCATGGTATTACCATGTTTTACTTTGTATTTCAACTGCATTTAGTTCACTTAACTGTCACTTTTGTGTCATGTTTCCTTAACACAAGGCTTCCAATGAAAGTTGTTGGTCCTTCTAAGAGGATCCCATGATGTGTCACATACAAATGACCACAAATGAGTGAGTTAATGATTTAAAGTGGTTGACGAGATTAGTGACCATTCGTATTTCCACATTAGTACCAATTCACATGTATACCCACAGCTAGTAAAAACACATCGAGAAAAATAAAAATCGACAGTTTTCATAATGATTGAATGTGAATGGTGATGCCAATTATAAGCATTTTTTTTTTTTTTTTTGTAGTACCCATACAAATTTTTACAAACTTATCAGTGAAGCTCGAAGTTACGCCTTTCGTTGTGCTATAATGAACTTCTGCAAATTGTGCTGTCCTACAGATTCTCTTGTACAAAGTTTTAAGGTTTTTTTTAATGACAGTGGTTCCAGTGATTGGACTTTACGATATATAAATATAACTAGAGATATAACTAGATATAACTATAAACTAGAGACCGGTGTAGGCCTCGAGACCGGTCTCGAGGCCGATTTTTCAATCCTCGGCCTCGGTTTCTCCTTGGTCTTGTGCCCTGTGGCCTCTCTAATTTGTGCCAAGGCCGGCACCAGGCGGAAGCAATAATGCTGACTTTTTTCATTTTGCATATTTTCTTTACATATTTGTATATTGTAGATATCTTGTACAGTTAGGGATACGCACTGCTCTGCGTTATCTTGTATACTGTTGTTGCACTAGCTGCCATTGTTGTCATCGTCTCTGGACTCGATGTGCTGAATTCGTGTAGTGGAGCCATCAGCATTATGACGTCACATATCAAAATGTCATTTCAAAACTTTCCTAAAACTTTAAGTACTCAGTCTCAAATTATTGCTGGTGTTAGGTATACGTCAAAGGTACACAAACATAATCACATTTTTAATGAAGAGTTAAGTACTGCCCAATTTGTGCCAACAATTGTATATTAAATGATAAAATATGGTCACCTTTTCTGACATTTAAAGAGAGTGGCAATTAGTTCAAATGCAACTTTGGCCTACCAGTCCTGGTGGTATGATTTCAACATTTGTGGGCCTGCCCGTAACGTTTAGCCAACACAGTGTCACCACACAAAGTATCATAACATAATACTAGTTACGTGAACTTCAAAGATGATGAAGATCGATGAACTAATTAAGTGTGAGTTACTTTCCGAGGCCGGTGACGTTTTTTCTACTTTAGAAGAATTTACCTCAATTTTCCAGAGGGTGCACTTTGATATTTAGATTCTGAGCGAGGATTATCATTACAGAGCAGGTAACTAGTCTAACACGAACTTTGCGAATTGATTATCTTCAGTGTAGGTCCAAATCTAAGTTAGGCTACTTAATAAACATATTGCAGAACTAGGACAGGCCGGTCCCTATGCCTACAGCTACCTAATTACATTTTAAAGGGGGAGATGATAGATGCCACCATAGACACGATCACTGATATCCATTCGGTGGAATGAGGGGAGTGGAGCAGGCATTTGACAATCTGTAGCTGAGGAGGTTACCATCCTGCCACCAATCTTGATTACTCAGTTAGGCTTACCAGGCAAGACCTAACTTAGGTCTGGTGAATAAACATGAACTTAGACTAAGGGAACAGTGCAACCTGTACTTTAACAAGTCTATCACAAAGTACATAATCAACAAAGCACTGATGCACTAAAACAGTATTACATATATGTCTATCTTATCTTTAACTTTGTGGTTGGCTTCAAGTACAAGAGCACACCAGCAATAATCCTAACAAGGAACATGCCAAACCACCTTCTGGACAAGAGATAACCACTTCATGAAATTTTCTCTAGATATACTTACAAACCAGATGGTCACATATTGAGCAGTATTTGACCTTCAACCAATTATTCACTGTATCCGCCAGGCTGTAAACAGAGCATTGATTATGTTGAGCATCATTAAACAATATTGGCAGAGCTGTTCAAAATTTATTTTTTGTACAAAAGCAATATTGGGGAGAGAATCACAAATGTAATCTGAGTCTTGCTTTTAACCGGACCATGAATTTCCCCCTCCGCTACATCTGTTGTGAGGAAAAAATCCAGTGACATGAATTTTGTAAATACTCATTGCCCTAAGTCTGAAAACAAGTGGAAGTATGTGCACCGTATGAAGGAATGGAAACTGCAACATAGGTAACCATGTAAGCAAGGTGTGATTGAAAATAATTTGCAACATTGAACAGTGTAGAATTTTAGTGTAAAAAAATAAAAGGATTGCAGTATTATACAACGCCATGGTTAACGATAATTACCTATCCATAATGCAATGATTGTCACACATTGTTTAGTGACATATTTGGGCAATAATAATTTCAATGTTAGTAAGTTAACGTAGTGATATATACTTAAAACATGGCCCGGAGCTGGTGCTTAAGAAAGTAGTCAACTAGAAGCCTAGAAGCTTCACTCTGGCAAATAAGAGAAATCAAGACATCTCCTTTTCACATTGCAAAGGCATCTATGCAAAAGGGCAAGAGTATGGTAGGGATGAAATATGCCCTATATGCTCCAGCTTGCAATGTTTTGTCAGTGCCTGTTTGTCATTTGTGTGTCTTTGGTCACGGTCTTTGTCATTATCATAAGTCCACAATCCACATCAAGCACAAAATTATTCTTCTCTACTGTAAACTGGAGACTCTCATGTTCCTCAAATGCAACAAACATATCCTTTGAACCTGCTTTAGCTTGCACAGTATTGTAGCAAGTTTGACGTTGAACTGAATAAATAGCAGTTTATACGCTGTTTTCAGTTAAAGATTTCATTCATTTTCTTATAAAATACATTTTGTTTATTGCTTCGTATATCTTCCATAGTTCCACTGTTGAATAGGAGTGGAAAGTTTTTGGACAAATGTGCCTAGTATTGATGATGCAAATACCTGATTAACTGATCCACTTGATTGATTACTGTACATTTGAAAGTATTTAATACTAGCTAGCAGACCAATATAAAAGACAAATACTACTACCTACCGTATACTGCAGTAGACTTATAAATCATATGATACCGCAAAACACTTTGGAGATTTGAAACATGGTGGCTCGGACATGGAAGGTGCTGTAGTGACTCGGTGTCCGTCACGTACTCGAGGGATGGTGACACGGACTCGATCTTGTCCAGGGATTGTCAAGACTAGACTACAACACTGGTATAGACAACTTGAAGGTAGCACGTTATGAACTGCCGGTTGAAAAGAACACTCATAAGCAACGGTTTCAGGACGTTGAATACGCCAGATCATTCAAACAGTTATAGATCTACTAATGTCATATCGGATATCTTACATCTAGACACAAGCTGACGTTCGTTGTTAACATTTAGCGTAAATATCATCTGATGTGTCAATGGAAATAAACTGCGTCACGTTGATTTCATTTTAATAGCAAGTTAAAGACGAAAATCTACTTTCTATTTCCTTTTTTAATTTCAGTCATCAATTCTCTTACAGAAGCCCACTGGAAAAATTAAGCCTCCCAGAACTTGATACCGGGGACCAGTCAGAGGAATCTGGGAATGTGGATTTAAATGAAGGTTTAAACGTGCCTGAAAACGAATCAGCCAACGATCTCACTTGGAAGATTCCAGACAACAATACTTGTAAACCGATTTTTCGAATCGTATTTCTGAAGACTCACAAAACTGCTAGCACAACGACGGCTGCAATATTTGAGCGATACGGCTTTTACAACAACCTGACCTTTGCTCTTGGGAAAGGCAATCACGTGATTACCTCAAAGAAGCTATTCACACGCAAAATGGTTGCTGGGTATCCTAAAGTAACCAACAAGACTTTCCACATGCTCACGAATCATGCTAGGTACAACCGGAGAGAGATGGATTTGGCTGTACCTAATGCTACCTACATCACGATATTGAGAAAACCGGAGGACCAGTTGGAATCAGCTTTTGGGTATTTCGAAATGCATCGCGGTATGAACATCAGTGACGTATCAAATTCCTTTAACATATTCATCGACAATGCGAACTTGTTTTACCGGAAAAAGAACTACCCCAACTGGGAGCAGAGTCGAAACGGTATGATATTTGACCTGGGATTAGAGCACAGTGACGATGAAATGGAGAACAAAATCAAAGAAAAAATACTTCAAATTGATCGCGAATTCGATTTGGTTATGATTCAAGAGTACTATGACGAGTCGCTAATTTTGTTGAAGAAGCTGCTTTGCTGGGACTTTGAGAATATTTTGTATTTGCCACTTGGTGTGAGAAGCCAAAGCCACAGGCATAAAAGAGACAACGACTCAAAGGAAACGATTCGGGAGTGGAGCCGCGGAGACTGGTTGCTGTACGATCATTTTAATCGGAGCTTTTGGGTTAAAGTCAAAGATTATGGTTTTTCATCTTTCAAGAAAGATTTGCAACATTTTAGGACGCTCAATAGAGAGGTGTACCATGAGTGTGTCAACCCAAATAAATTCGACGTCCGCGATAGTCGAGTCGAGAAATTAACTTTAAAGAACAATTCATCGAGATGCAAATATCTCAAGACTAGTGATGTAACTTTCACAAAAATGTTAAAAACGTCGATGAAGAAAAGGTTTGGTTAACCGTAAGATCACAAACCTCGTAAGCAGCTGTTTTCATTTCATTCTGAAAATGTTATATCGAACATTGCGTTTAATTAGATAAGGTATATACATACGGAAGAAGCAGCATAAGGCAGTGTCTGTGCAATTTTAAGAAATTAGCATATGGACAAACAACTTGTCATCTATCATGATACCCTCAGCATGTAAACGACTTAGCGTGTCAAGTTTGGTATACACGATATACCCATGCACTTACTAGATGTTCCAGTATCGTCCCATTTTACGAAAACGATGAAACAGCGACTTTTCGTAGAGGCAGTCTGCTCTAGGATTGCGCACCACAAAGTACATGTCATTCTATGCGTGTTTCATGGGACTCAAAGTGGACTCAACGATTTTTAAACTTCAAAGCACTGATGTAGATGAGCCTTTTTATACAAGCAGTGCCTCAGAATTGTAAAGATATGAAAAGATTACTGTTTTGTCCCTTATCAACTAAAATTGAGCACAGCATGAATTTGTTTGATGTCTTACGTACATGCTGTATAATACCACTTAAAGTCACTTAAATCTTCTGCTACAGGTTTTGACAAAAATTTTGGCCAAAGTTATGAAGCACTAGCTTTTGTAGTCTTCAAAAGTGGTGATACGGAAGTTGTCAGTAATCATAGGTCAATATCTGTGCTTCCGTGCTTCTCCAAAATACTTGAAAAGCTTACGTTTTCTAGACTGCATAATTTATCGAACAAAAACAATGTATTTTTATGGACTTATTGCCATGTCGTTTCACTGTCGATGCATTCTTGCATTTTACTGATACTGTAACAAACTCTTTTGAAAAAAATTGTTAATATGCTTCAGGTACATTCTTAGATCTGTCAAGGGCCATTATCGCTCAGACCATATCATTTTACTTTCAAAACTAGTGAGAACATTACGGTGTTCCTGGAACTGCACCTAATAAGTTTAATAACTGTCTTTCTTCATCAATTTGTAATTGTCAATGATACTGTCTCTGACTCTAAACACACTAATTGCGGGGTTCGACGGGTGTCTATTCTCGTCCCCTGCTTCCACTATGCCAATGACCTGCACAAGACATTCACAAGACAATCTGTTTTACATTCACTGGGATACATGTGCTCCTACAAACAGTACAGACGGAGTCTAAAAGTGTGCACAACTTGATTTGTGCTAAAATCATCTTTATTTTTAAAGTTTTGACAAAATACTTATAACTTGGCAAAATGTCAAGTTTTTGAGTTTTCTCATTTTGACAAAACAGAAGTAGCTCCACAAAACATCAATTTGCAGAAACTTGATGCAATTACGAAATCTTGTTTCTCGTCAAAATGACAATTTTCTGAAGTTTGTCATGTTACCACGTTTAAAATTCGTCAATTTGCAGACAATTGAAGTTTTTTAAGTTGGTACCTTGTTATTGCATTGTCCCTTCTACGCTTCCGCATGTATGTATATCATCGTCACTCATCGTCAAATTTCACCTTTGCTTTCTTTCTATGACGCTTTTTCAATGGATTCAATATTCTCGGACAATCGCATATATTTTCTTTATAATCTCATTCAAGTACCGGAGCTCAAGTCGCCTATTGGCGACTGAATCCTTACTCCACCAAATACCGTTGGCTAAATTGCTGATATGAAGAATAACTTGTTAATTACAAAATAAATTGATTATTTTCAGAATTAAACTTGATATATCGGCGTAAACATTTGTAGCATAATATTAAATGAATACAGCAAAAATAAAGGCGACATTTGTGTATATAAGGAAACATTAGATTATATAGGATCTTGTTTCACCTACATTTAAAGTGGCAACACTTTTGATGTTGCTGATTCTACTGGCATATGTTTAAAATGTTGAAAACTTGTGTTTACTCATATTTTGTCAACTGCTCAAATTTAATTTGTTCAATACTTTTATGATAACGATATACTATACTATATGTAATATATATAGAGATTGTAATCTGTAACCTCCTCTTACCTGTGAAACTCCCCAATAAGCTTATGTTCTCTTGTCATTGTACATAATTGCAATGATTTAATTATTTCTGTTGCTATTGTTGACATTTTAGCAGTGTCGCTATACAGTCTGGATAACAAACAAAATATTATGATTGATTGTTCTTTGTATGCAGTCGGCATGATGTACTTTGTGCTGAATTTGCATTATTCGCATTTTTTTTAGAAAGGGGGGGGGGGAACAATTGCAGAAAAACATTCCATCCTTTCCCATGTCTCTTCCAATATGATGCAGAGATACTTATGCAATATATACTTTGCAATATCAAGGTTATGAAGCAATAATAACTCCCCTTAGAGATCTGCCATTCTTTTTCGACATTGTCACTTGTTTCTATTGCAATATTAATCCTTCAAAATTTGAATATTTAACGGACAAAATCAAAATTGACATTATGGTATTAATACATACACATAATGTATTAATACCATAATGTTAGGAAAATGCTCTGAATCAATATGTGATATCAGTGAAAGAGGGAGTTTGCAGTCATCTTTCAACATATTCATTTATGCATTATATATTGGTCACACCCCAGGGAAAGGACCAAAAAACGCATGCAGTTATGCCGACCTGGCTATGGGTATTATCGACGAACGTGCTACCACTGAAGGTCCCGTCATTCCGAAATACTGGTGGCGTTACCGGGACGACATAGTTGACATCTGGACCCATGGTCTAGACAAATTAATGGAATTTACCGCTTTTATCAATACTTTGTACCCCACAATTCGTTTTGAATTAGTTTATTCCAAACACAAACTTAATGTCCTAGATGTAACTATCCATTTGAATGATGGTTTCCTTACTACCGATGTTTATGCTAAGCCTACTGACAGTCACCTCTATCTGCCTTTCCCCAGCTCCCACCGACTCATTGCAAAACGTCAATCCCTATATAGTGTTGCCTTACGCCTCCGTAAAAATTGCTCTAGTGACTCCACATTTGCCATCCGTAGTACAGAATACAAATCGTACTTATTACGACAAGGTTACCCCTCCCATATCATTGAAAAAAGCTTTTATAAAGCAAGCTTGACCAGTCTTGCATCCCTAGTCCGCCCTTCCAAAAAGAACATTCAACGGAAATACCCCCTTGTCTTGGATTTTAATCCACATCTTCCTGATATCTCCAAAATTCTACACAAACACTTTCCCTTGTTAAGAAATTGTACCCAGGTCAAAGACCTCTTCCCCCAAAATTCTATCATTTCCTCTTATCGTAGAACGAAGAATCTCAAGGAGATTCTCGCCCCTTCAAAAATGCGACCCCTTCCCTCTACACAGCATACCATCACCAAAGGGTATTTTACTTGTACTAAGAAATGTGATCTCTCCAAAAACTTTTCCAGCACATGTTCTTCATTCTCAAGTTGCACTACCGGTAATTCATATATGATTAAAGAAAATATTACTTGTACTTCATGTAATGTTATTTGCCTAGTTACTTCTCATAAATGTAACATGCAATATACTGGCTCAACTTCTACTGCATTCAAAGTCCGTTTCCGAAATCACAAATCTACCATGCTTACTAACAAAAAGACATGTGAGGTGGCTATTCACTTCAACAGTTCCCCTCACAGCTTATCCGATTTCGTTTTTACCCCATTCGAACAAATCCAAAGTACTAGCAATACCAATAGAAATCTCCTCAGACGTGAAATCTACTGGACAGCACAATTACAAACCCTTAAACCCTTTGGCCTCAACAAAAGAAACGAACTGCACTCTCAAAAACGCATCAACTTTAGCTCTTAATCTTCTTTGCCCTTTGTAACTTAAGCTCATTTTTCCTCTTTACCTCTTGTAATCTGTCTTTATCTTGTTCAAGTTCAAGTTCAGTAACTTTCTGACATTTTTGCTTCTACAGTCCATTGTACTTCAAGCTCCACATTGAAGAAGGTCGAACGACAGAAACGTTGTTTTTAATAAAATTTTGGAGTAACAGAAGTTCAGTTTCTTTCCTGTCACGTCTTTTGCGTTTTTATTCTCTCTAATTATGAAAGTTACTGCTTGGCATCCCTGGTGGATCCTTCTTTAGGAGCACATTGTTTGGAACTGTTGCTATTTGCTATTCCACCTTATATATATATATATATATATTATATATATATATATATATATATATATATAATATATATATAATATATAGATATATATAGATATATAGATAGATATATATATATATATATATATGTATATATATATATGTATATGTATATATATATATATATATATATATATATATATATATATATATATATATATATATATATATATATATATATATATAAGAAGATCAATAAGACTGCTGATGGTATCAAGGCAAGTGCGTAAACTCCGACGTACATTTTCATATAGTACATACAGAAGTAAGAAGCAATTGACAACAGTTAAAAAAAACAAACGCAAATTGAAACAAATTGTAAGTTTAGACAACAATGTAAACTAAACTACAGCAACCTTTGTAACAATATTTAACGCTTCCATTTCAATTATGTCGCTAGTTTTAATTTGCGAACCTTGATGAAATTAGTATAAAGTAAGATGTACTACAGCTTTAGTATGTTTCCATTCGAGTGAAAAAAAATGATTAGTAAAAGTTACAAAAAACAGCAATGTCTGAATCCAACACCAAAACAGTTAAAGAATTTTGGTTGATATCTTTTAGAGATTTACAAATACAAATTTTCTCTACAAGCATCAGTTACAAACTATACAAATGACTGTTAACAGCTAAACAATGTTCTATAAAACAAAAAGAGTGAAGTGCAACAACATTACAATTCCAAATTTTCCCTAAAGAACTGAAGAAACTAAAGAAAGAGTCGACTTCACTCTTATGAAACTATTTGCCTTTTGAAACAATACTGTAAAGTAGTTAATAAAATTTCTCAGGGTATTGTCAATATTTCCGGTTCATCAATTACTAAGTGTCCGTTTCGTGTTATCGATGAGAACAGTCCGAACAACCATCTTCAAAAACGTGTTCTGAACGCTTGGAGTGATGGTGTAGTTCTCCCTTCTTTTCTGAAATGCGTCTCTCTTAACAAAACGAAGTTCTTACAGACCTTGCAAATAGGTAAAGTTATCAAATATAGCATTCGGGTGAAAGATCTCGGTCCTCCGAAATCCAGTGATGGTAACAACCAAATTACCGTAAGACTAATTTAGTGGTTTCGATGTATGGTCGTGCGAGTATTTGCCCTTTACAAATTTTCACTGCAGACTGGAGTTTACCACTTGCATTTGATCACAAAACTCACTGCCATTGATGTCAATTAGAAAAATGATATTCTTCATTGAAAGTTACTAAAATGTATATAATTGATTCAAAATTGTATCCCAAGAAAGATTTCGTCATTTGTACTACACATCTACAAAATTTGGAATGTTAATAATCTCGACCGAGGTTTCCTTATTTAAAAACTCTCAAAGGAATCAGCTTTCTCAAGATAGAAGAACCAACGTCACATTTTCCAGTTGTTTTTAAATGGCAGAAGAAGCAGTCTACCACATTTGCTCTCATTTCTACATTATTAGTAGTATCATTTTTTTTTATTAGTTAAGAAAAATTTACAAATTTTTCTCTTTTCAATTGGAAATGCTTTAAGTTAAAGTTACTTTCGACATACAAGTCTTAGCATTACATTCTGAACTTCCATTTTAAACAGTTTGCTGGTAATAATGTACAAAACTGGATTGATGGCAGAATTTGCAAGAAAGAACGCAATAAAATAAATCAACAATGTGTCAATTGGGTCAAAGAGATGAGGGTTGGAATTAACCAGAAACAACAGTGCATTAAACTGACACCAACCTATTAAAAATGTGAACACAATCAGAAACAATTGTCGACCTGCTTTATTCAGTTTTCGTAAACGGATTTCTTCGCTCTCGTTCGTACGAATGATTTTGTCTTCTGTCTCTTTGACTCTCCTGTCTTCTTTAAGTTCCAACTTTATTGACATGGAAGGATTTTCGGGCAAAATTTCTGTGGTCACATTTCCATTATGATGCTTTCGGTGTTTCTTGCCTGTCTTTTCAGTATTCATATATGGTGTCTGATTGATTTCTGTTGAAGTGATGGTTAAGATGTCAGGAGACAATGTGCTTGGTTTATCTCTTAAACTGTTATCATTCGCTACATAACGTACAGTGCAGTTCTTTTTGCCATTGTCTATCCCTTGTGAAGTATTTGCGATTTGTTTTTGCTGCCTAAACAATTTCGATCTTATCACTAGTTTGATAAAAATCATGACATTTAAGATACATAAAGCACCAAGGGGTAATACGTAGTTGTGAAGAATTACGAAACACGCAAAAATGAAATGTACCAGAAAGTGAAAACAATCCGCAGGAAGGGATTCCTTAATCTGATAGAGTACATTCATCAAAATAGATGTTGCTGATCCGTAAATCCATGTAAATATGACAACATTCCTTACTTTTCGTCTTGACGAAATTCTTCTGTATTTCAATGAGTCGGTGACAAGTACATATCGATCGTAACTCATTGCTAACTGTACTTCAATACTGACAAAAATAAACATTGTGGAAACGGTTTGCATGTAAAATTCTGGAGATAACAGTGATATCTTCGAAAGATTTGCGATCGCGTACACGTAGTGTGGAACAGTAACGCATCCGATAAATAAATCAGTAGCAGTTAAGTTTACGATGTACAGATTAAAATGAGATTGTTTGATTTTCTTTGATGTTTTGTATGCAGCAATCACCAGACCGTTGCCAACTACAATAAAAAATCCAATGAAAGAGATCAAAATTACTAGGATAAATCGTTCATGAGTCTTTAAATTAGTGAAAATAAAATTCTCCGTTGTAAGATTAAGAATACAATTTTTCACGAAAGGAACAGTATTATTCCCTTCCATTTTGGATTATGTTATGATTAATAAATTGCAGTGTTTTGACGATGTTAACAACTTTTATCTAACGTCAAATACAGTTGGGCGCTGAGTTTACGTTCCTTCCGTGCAAACGGTAGATGATAAAAATACTCTCCAAGTCCCGAGCAAAATACCCTCTCATGGGAGATTTTTTTTTTTTTATATCAGCACTTTCCATTTCCGAATATTTGTGGTAAAGATCTCGTAGAAGAAACGTAGGTCCGAATGCGAAAGACATAGATACTATGGCAACTTTAACAACAAAATACCGCCATCGATATTCTACAACAAACGATTGATATCCTACATAATTAGTTACTTTGAAGCATTGATCATATGATATAGAAGTACGTAAGCTGGGCCGGATTTAAACATGGACCAGATAGGAATGCAGTCAGGGCCTATGCGGAAATTGGGCTCCACAAAACTATGTTGTTGTATTTTTAAGGTGTTGTCAGAAAGGAAGTCTATGGAGTTCATCCAAGTCACTTCGTGATCTGTACCAGTGTAGTTTTACAGAGAATTACAGTCAACCCATGACCTCCTAGCATTAATTTGTGCGCGGCGTCTTCCCAAAGGTAAATCTGTCACTACTGGTAGGATGTGAGTTTCTCTTCACAAAACCAAACTGCCGCTGCACCAGTCGAAACAAAAGAGAATGATCGTGCAACCAATCAATGTTTCTTACTCAGTGTGAATCAATGTGTTCCATCAGTACTGAACCTACAAGAAAAACTACAATATGTGCCTGTACGGTTATTACACGTACAAATTCCACGCATAGACCATCATGCACAGAAATCCTCATCCACAGAACTATTTACTAGTTACGACTAGTGAATATGTCAAAGACAATCAACTGTTTCCAATCATTTGTTCATACTGCTTCAAGGTTTCAGAAAATGAATGCAGAGAAAGTCAACCAAACAATGGGACGTTTTGGGATCAAACCCCTTACAATGAATAACTTTGTCACACTAAAGAAAGACATCCCACATATTTCTGCTTGTACCTCGGGGAGATTTAACAACTTGAAAGTCTTCAATCACACATCTATTACGTAATGATCAGTAAATGTTATTGGAATTTTCAAACACAGTAAGTCTGTTGGTGTTTCCAAGCACCAAGAGATAATTGCTGAAAGGGGTTATTGTTGATTTCTCTGATCCTTTATTTTCATGACCATATTATTGCATAATAAGGCACGTATTGTCGATAATGTTGGTTAACTTGGTTAACAACATAATGCAAAATGAGAAACGAAGCTAGCCAGAGAGTTGGAGAGGCGGAAAAACAGATGTCCCGTCCATTTCAGTGAGGGGGGGCACCGAGATGATAATGATCCTCCTCTATGCTTGAAATGGTATGATCAAAAGAAGAGTTTTTTCTCTCTCTCTCTCCCTGGGATTTAGTGCTGGTCTCGAATGTATTCTATTTGTTCATATAAAAGAGAAAGAAAAGTAAATTTTAGCAAGAAAGACACGTCTCATTTGAGGCCATGGTTTTCAAAAGCTTTCGTCACTGACTGTAAATCTTAAGATATTGTTACTTAAATTACATCACTATAAAGTGTCGCTTATATAAAAAAAAAAAAAATTACACAGAACGTAACTCAATTGTTGATCATATATCATGGTACTGTAACATTTTATGCGGTGTTCCGCACATGATCTATATATTCTAGGGCCTCTCTTATTTCTTATTTACATTTATGATCTCCAGAATTGTTCAAATAAGTTATCATTCTCTCTCCTTGCAGACAATCCCTGTAGTATTCTGGTTCGACACAACGATCCGACAGGTAGGCCTAATCTTTTTTTTATAATTCTTTGACTTTACCAAACTGTCTAATTTATGCCAAAAGCGTCTATCTTTCCAACTGTTTTTGAACTTCAAATATGTATTTCTAACCCTGCGATATAATAGTCGATTTGTGTGAAGAAACTACATAAAGGCTTTGACGTAAGTGATGGCTTCAGTAAAATCATTAAAATATGAGAACAACCCCATTATGACTAACACTGAAAAGTGTCTCATGTAACAATCTTCTTGGCGTTAGCAACCTTTCAATGCACTTCTACCTTCACGGAAACTTGATTTTTTTTTTTTTTTTATACAATCAGAATTGCCTGAAATATTTAAGTTTTTGAATGGACGTTGTTCTACGCTTCAATTCTTACCGTATATGGTATCAGTTGATAAACCAGGTTTATCGAGTTTCTCACTTAAAAGTCGATAAACCTGGTTTATCTCAACTTGATAAACCTGGTTTATCAATTTCATAAACATGGAATTTTGAGTTATTGAGCATTTGGCGATGATAAATCTGGTTTTTCGACTGATAAACCTGGTTTATCGACTGATAAACCTGGTTGATCGAATTGATAAACCAGGTATATGAAAAACTTGACTTATCGATTTATAAACCTGGTTCATAAGTCGAAAGGCCTGGTTTATCGACGCAAAATGCTCCGTAAGTCGAAAAACCTGGTTATCGGTTGATAAAACAGGTTTATCGGACGAAAAACCCGGTTGTTGGGCATTTGGCTTGCCATAAACGAAATCCATTTTCCAGGCACTTTTTGAATTTCAGCCGGAGGCCTTATGTGCATTGTAGCCACGGCAGTCTTCCAGACCATAAGCTATTATGTGACACTCTATGGAATTATAATTGAGATTTCAAAACAATAGACATATCATTTGTGTAAAGATGATACCATGTAATAGCTAAAGAGACAAATGCCCACCTCTTTTTTTAGCCGACCACAGCTTTGTAGTTAGATAAGTGTTACTTGAAAAAAAAACCTGTTTTTGCATGTCCTAATGTTTCTGTGCATGTTTGCATGTTCTCTTTCCCGCTATTTTGGAAGTTTGTGAAGGTGCAATGCGATTTTATTTTACGATTTCGTTGGACTGCTTTTATATGTTTGCGTTTAAGTTGATGACACACTCACCATTGGGTGGCTCAAAATGTAGAATGTAGAATACACAAAGCTAGCCCCCAAATGTTCTATCAGTGTCTCATACTCTTGAATGAATGTAGAACACCAAATTAATATCATTTATGTCTCTTTTCCTCGTCAACATAAATCATGCCGTTATAGTCGTGAATTGTAAACAATGAATTATCTGCCACAACTAACAATATACCACCACCACCCTTGCACCCACAATCCTATGACCGTTTTAGGCGCTTTCTCTCTTGTATCATGTATTGGAGGCTCTAATACTGGAAAAAAAATGAAGTCTTGGAATGTGTTTCACCACTTTTGAACCCAATTTTAGACGATGGGTTTACAAAATTTAAAGTATACCAATAACGTAAC